>JASDQU010013813.1:94581-105571 GCA_032191745.1 Picea mariana | reverse complement strand
AAATAGGCTTATGCCAAATTGACCAACAACCTCGAACAATTCAACCCCATAGGCTTTTGCAGGCCTACCTCCTATAGGTCTTATTCCACTCTCCGTCTCACCTAGGGAGTGCAAATCATTCCATTGTGTCCAACCCTAAACCTGGCATAATCGTAGAACTCCTTACACTCCTATGGGTGACTTAGCACTTCTGGTTACTCATCTCTATCTACCTTAGCACTTTCAGGCATCCACCTATGTATATGAGCGTGCCTTGCCTTGTGAAGCCCCTTTCATTGCAAGGTGAACCCAAGTGTCGTTGAGCCAACTTGTTCTCCTTTGGTGACTTGTCTATCAAATTGTTCCAACTCACATTGGGTTCGCCTAAGTCATCCCAAGATCGACCAGGGCATTCCATCCACCTAGGTCGTTCCATCTACCCGATCATCTCATCTGTCTATGCCCAAGTGCGCTCAATTGTGCCTAACTGGGCCAACATGTCTGATCCACCTCAAATCATCCAAAGACAACTCCATCCATTCATCTCAATTGCTCTAGTAATCCAAAGTGCACCAAATTTGTCCAAGTTAGCATGACTGCGCCTGATCCACCTAAGTCCATTTGGTTGTGCCCAATGATGCATCCAATGTGTTTGAAAGATGTGCACTCGATGGAAGCATGCCCAAGGGAGTATGTCTGATGAGTGTGACCCACAATTGCGATCCATGACAACTTGTTCTTGGGGGCACCTTGACCATCTATCGCAACCCCAAAGTGTGTACTACCTAGATCCATCAATTTGTAAAAGTCAAGGCATCCAAGTCATCAAGCCTTCTTGTCACTTCTTCATCCTTCACGCCAATGGTGCATGTTTATGGACAAGGTTGCCCACAACAACCTTCTTTTCTTCCTCTAGCCAAGTCTTATTTTGAGATCTCTTGGAGCGTTCAACTAGTGTGAGTTTCCATTGTCTAAGGTGTGTGTTGTCTATTCACAAGGGAATTTGACTTTGTCTGCGATGTGCCTTTCCAATGGGCCAAGGTACCCAACTCTTTGAAGTGTGCCTTTCTAATGGGCTAAAGCATATGTTTGAGGTGCACCTTGCCAACAAGCCAAGGCATTTCAATTGGTTCGTAGACATTATTTGTATAATATGTCCATTTGGTTGGTCATTGACCACCGAGGTGATTGTGTGGAAAAGGTGTTCGAAGCCACTCTAAATGAAGGTCTTACATCCTCCCCCACTAAAAATCATTGTCGTCTTTTTTATAGCAATATTTGCCTCACCATTGCTATCTTGCACAGAGGGCCTTTTTCCATTTCCCTATGCAGACTTATCATCCCTTTTTGATGAATCCAAAGCTAAAAATATACATTTTCCCACATATACGCTCCCTATCAGTTATACAAAATGCGTATAGGCTTGCTACTCCACTACAACTCGCGTATATCGAGATTTGTGCCAGAAAACACAAAATGAGGTCGGGTTTCCATGTCACGACAGAAAATCTCTGATCTTTGGCCTTCCATATACTGGAAACGTTCCAAATCGACCCTTTAGTTGCATTCTAAAGGCTATAAGAGTACAATTTCGAGTTATGGAAACAAAGAAGAAAGCATTCAACTTTAAGAGCAAAGTTACTCTGGAGAAATTACTTCATATTGAGTCTGCATCCCTTTGTACCTCAAGTCTGAACACAATGTTCAGCGCCCAAGCTCTTTTCCTATTGTTGAGAGGACCTCATTGCCTCTTTCCTATGAGCTTGCCTTTGGTGGTGGAGGCCCAGTTGGAAGGAACTTGGTTTCTTGGTTTCGAACCGTGCCGAAACGGAAGTCTGTAATGTTGTCACTTCTGCTGATCAATTATTAATAGAAATACTCCTACCCGTCCTATTGGTATCTTACAAATATATGATTATTATCCATGGGCGTGTTTGTAATGTTTATTAATGGATTATGCTATTTGATATGCTAACCCCCTTTTATATCTTCACTATGTACTTGCTCTGCTTGTTTGTTGAGAACTTCTTGCAGGTATAAAACTTTGGGTCAAAGTGATCAACGGTGGAACATTATCAAATGTTGGATCGAGGTAGGCCTCTTTCTTATATTGCACATTAGTCTATATAGCATATGTTGGAATTGAGTTGATTTTTGCAGTCATACCTGTCTGTTGTGGTTTACTCTTGGCCATAGAGAGTTTTTCCCTTGTAACAGAATTGGTGACTCCACTGGGGAGAGATCTTCCTTCTAAGGGTTGAAGTACTTTTTCTTCTTACATTGATCTTTTTCCTTTGTATTTCTTGTCGTATCACTGCTTGACAGATTCTGTTCACTTTGAGTCTGAGTTTTCAGCCTTTTGCCCTCGCCTGGCCTTGTTTTAAAGCATATACGCCCTTTTTGCCTTGACAGTCGCGTATACACGTTTGTTGTCTCACTGCAAGAAGCGTATATATGCTCTGTTCTCCTGAACAGTCGCGTATACCACTTCCCCTTGCTTGTTTGCTTGGTTTAGTGTCTGTTGGGTGGGATTTGAAGATTGTTGAACCTTCTTAGGTCTCTATAGTGCCTGTTGAGATTATCTGGGATCACAGGAAACCTGTTTGGAGTTGAAATTTTGGGCGGAGTCTTTCTCTTTGTTTTCCATTTTTTATTTGTCCTTGTTATCTGAGCTGCTTGCTTGGCTGCTTGGTATTCTGCTCGAGTTATTGCTTTTATACAAAGTAGAATTTATATATCAGGTTGCTCATCAGTCCATGCATTTTCTTTTTAGTATATTGAAAATACAAAAAATAGGCATTTTGCATTGGTTAGCATTTCCGTCTTGGAATCTTTATCATTAGCTTAGCACATTTAGTGAAAGATTGCATTTTTACTTCTGAATTGTAGAGTTGAAATTGAAGACTGCATTGTTCTTATTAGCATATCATTCATTGAAAATTTAAAGATAGACTTTGCATTATATGCGTATTTATTTTCTTGCAGAGTCATAACACCATGAGTTTCACTTCCATACCTTTTTGAGTAACCACGGCCAATAAAATTTACGCTTTAAACTAAAATTGATTAGTCACGATTTTATTTTTTAGGGTGCACAAACTAGCCTAGGATTTAGTGCCTTGGAATAGGATCTTGTGAGTAAACTCCTCCAAGGCAATTAAATCAATATATGTTTCTGAGACAGGGAGTTGAGAAGTCCATTGTATAATTGGTAATATCATGAGGTTCCGCTCACACCAGAGTTAATCACGAGGTCGCGTGAAGTTAGTTGAAGGGATAACCCCTGGATACTCACCTAGCGTCAGAGATATTTCTATGGATTTATTCGTATTTGGGGATCTTGCTAGTTCCCATACCTCTGTGAGAGGCGGTGCTTTCAAGGTTTCGGGCTTTGCTACCCTACCCATACGGTGATCTGGACTTACGAATGCTCGCTCGTGCATCGGTTATACAATGGTTTATTAGTTGCTTGACTTAGGTATCTCATAGGTTACTTGTAGGGGTTATTTTGCTTGTATCCTGAGTTAGATAGGGGTTGGACAACACACAGCCTTTATGGAGGATTACCTCTCCGGGGGGATCTGACCGACTGGTTGTTAAGCCTACGAGGGCCCTTATAACTGATTATGTTACCTCCAAAATTTAGCGGGGAGTCTCGGGTCCCTCTTGGATGAGACATACCTTCTTTAGCGAGGGAGGCCATTCAACCACTTTAGCCCGTTTGCATGCGTATTGGTCGTTTGACGTTTTGGTATGCTCTTTGACTACTAGTCGACCTTAGGTGTCTATTTTTGGTTTCATCATTATGGACAATGGATTTTCTTTTGCTCTCTCATTCGCTGCTACCCACCCCATGATACCTGCTAATTTCATGGTGATGAACCCTTCCGTTTTTTACAATGGTATGCATAACCACAATGCTCAGTCTACACCTTGGGTCTCCAGCCATTTTTCTGTTGATATGCCTCCCCCCGTGCAACCCTCTACCTGGACCACATATATGAATCCTAGCATTGGACTCGGGGGCACCATGGCTTCGATGCCTACTGCTTCGTTTGATATGAGTCGTGTCCCCATGGGAGGTTGGAATCTTCCCCCCTATGGATCCAATACTAGCTATGCTCTTTTAGGAGCCAGTACTCAGATGGGCACCTATCCCGCTCATTACACCCCACCCATGTATCTTTCGTCCGCCATGTCAGTTCCTTCGAACACCTTTTCCATGATAGGTCCTCAATTACCACCAGGTCTTTCATACAGAGAGAATCAATTTTACGGTTTGAGCTACCCTCTTTATAGGACCCCTTCACAAGGGGGCAACATATATCCTCACTCGAATAATCCCTATCCTACCTCGGTCTCTTCACAGACCTCGGTGACGATGCCTGTCCAAATCTCTTCGGACCATTTTGGCGTGAACCAACACCCTCCTGGGCTAGGGCAAGAGGTATACCAAGATCCTGCCTGGCTTGCAATTTTTCAGAATCAATATTTCCTCGGACCGTGGAATCAAATGCCACCATCTATCGCCAGCCCAGTCATTGTCAGTCATACTGGTGCTCCATAACCAACCTTTGCCAGTCACGTAAGAGATGTGTCGACTTTTTCTACGAACTATATCAACAGCTTGCCCCCAACCTCTACCAATTACGTTGGGGGCACCATTCTTTTTTCCCCGAATCATAGCCATGTCACGTCTCCCACCTCTGTTCATCATACGGGAGACGACTCTCTTTCCCCTGCTAGTTACATCGAGAAGTCTAGACACCTCAGATGTAAGCCTAAATTGTTTTGCAGGACTTGCGAAGGAAGTCACCTTATTCGTTTATGTCCAATTACTGCCGAGATACCAGAAGCATGGGGCTCACCCAAGAACCCTTCAAATTCTGAGGCATCTGTGGTTTATCTTCACACCACTTCTCCCTTGATCGTCTCGATGGTTTCACTGACGCAATCTTCTCCCGACATCACCCCCTTTGTTAAGGGTGGAGCGTCTCTTTCCCTCGTTACTATGCATCCTCTTCAGCCTATAATTGAAGAAGTGGCCACACCAATGCAATCTCTGGTCAATCCTACTCTCCCTGAAGAGAATGATGCACCTATCAGTCATGTCATCAACATTTTAAATCCTCCCCCTTCTGAACGAGAGAGACTTATTCTTCTCCCAAATGCTCTCCCTACAAGTCCTGACGAGGTTCCTTTCGATTGGGACGACCTGATGGGACATCCCATTCCCCCACCTATGTCTTTTCCATTAAGAGACATTATTCGAACCATCACGGAGACTATATCCTCTATTAGCACCTTCTCCTCCTTAACTTGGAAAACCTTGGGTTTTCCCAAGCTCTTGTCAGCTATCCGCA
Source organism: Picea mariana (assembly GCA_032191745.1). Classification (NCBI taxonomy): domain Eukaryota; kingdom Viridiplantae; phylum Streptophyta; class Pinopsida; order Pinales; family Pinaceae; genus Picea; species Picea mariana. Next base: position 100,229 of record JASDQU010013813.1, on the reverse strand, counting down.
AGGTACTGAATTTCAGCAGAAGGCCGGGACGGGAGCCTTGGCCTCCCCCTTTACATGTTGATTAAACTCCCAAAAAACGAGTCTCAGTTAAGCTCTTTTCCGACTCGTCTAAAAACTGAAAAGATTGTTGAGTGATTTGTCCCTTTCACGCTCGTTAAAGTTGGATTTGAAAGGTCATGAGTCTTAGTTAAGCTCTTTTCCGACTCGCTACCAAAAAATGAAAAGATTGTTGAGTGAACTTGTCTTTTTCACACTCATAAATTGGATTTGAAAATACGTCTATTTGGAACAAGTTTACCCCTTTTTCACACCAAGTAGACTAAAAGATATAAAAAAGGACATTTTTTGGTGTTAAGTTGTGATTGCATCTCATGCCCTCTCTTGCAGTATTGAGTCTTTAGTCGGTTCTCGCTTTGCGTTATAAATCGTTGCCTAAGCAGTTTGCATCCTCAACCAAGCAGAGCCTTGTTTATATTTGATCTGAAAATGATAAAGACTTGTATTCTTAACAATATTTACAAGTTTTAATTCAAGTGTTCTTATGCAAATGGATCAATTTTGCAAACACAACTTTTATAGAAATAACACATTCAAGATGCATATAAACAACAACAAATAACAGTGAACATAAAACACATGACACAACAAATGATAAAGGAGTTCACCCCTCTCTTGGGCTACATCTCCTGTCCAGCTTCCAATGGATATTTTGTATTATTTACTCAAAGTGCTAAAATATGTACTTTACAATGCTCAAAATGCCAAAATGATGGCTCTAATGGATTCAGAACGTCCAAAAACCCCTATCTGGGCTTTTTCGGCACCTCGTTTGGCCAAAAATTGAAGAAGATAGGCTTCCTGGAAGTTCCCCTTCAAACTTGCTGTCTCTGGATCGCCAAAATGCACCTATGTCTCCTCAACCTAGCCCCGACGCGCATATTTGTGTGAAAACCCAGCACCGGGCGCAACCGCAAAACGATGCAAACTGTAGGACGGTTACGCGCCTAGCCACTAACCGCCAAGACCGTGGGCATATGGGTCCATGTGACCACGCGCATATACAAAAAAGGGCCAAAAGGTTTAAACCATATGGTAACGGTCGGAAGCACGCGCGCCGGTGGTTCCATAGCACATATACATATGACCGAGGGCCAGGGCTTAGCCCCAGCCCGGACCGCGCCCCATTTAAAAACTATTGCAACTTATATACATTGTTTAACATATATATAATAAGAAACACATGTGGGTGCACCGGTTGGGCGGCCCTTCCCATGGCTCTTCCCCTACTCGGAGGTCGCAGGGTCGAGTCCTGCCAACTACCAAAGTTTTAAACCACTGTTTAGGTGACACGAGGTGACCATTGATTGGGCCATGTGTCACCATCCCATTTGCCACAAACAAGCCACGTGTCATACGCCAACTCGTCCACACGACTGCCAACCAACACCTGCCACATGTCATACGGCCTTGCCACATGTCGTACGGCTCTGCCACGTGTCGTACGACTCTTCCACGTCATCATTCGTACGGACTGTACAGTCAACCCATTTTTTTCCCTGTTTGTCGATTTGAATAGAACACGATATCTCTCTCATCCGATGTCCGTTTGAACCCAAACAAGTTGCGTTGGGTTCGTGACGACGAGGCCTACACATCCGTTTGATTTGAAGCAATTCCGAGCACTTTGAATTTTGAGCAAAATTTGATCCCCTAGATCAATATCCTTTGCAATTTGACACCCTATACCTTGGAGGGAACATCACCCCGAGTGTCCATCTCCTGCATGCATTTCCCTGCATTAAGCATAGGTACGTTCCACTACTAGAACTAGTTTTTCTTACTTGCGACACTCGTTCCTTCCTATGTATCATAGCATTCATTTGTTATGAAAAAACAAAAAAATACGGGCAAGAAGGGAGTACTATATTGTAATTGGCAGCAGTCGTGTCGCCTTTAAATAGAGCACAAAGTTATTGAGTCCTTGTGTCATCATAATTTTGGGTTTAGCATGGCCTTAGGAAGCTGATCTCACTACATAGCTTTCTCTATCGATTGGTTACTCTTCGAGTCCCTATAGAGAACGTTATTGATGTCTCCTGCATATAATTGTCACATCATTGAGTCCATGCTGTCGGAGTCCACCATCTGTCTCATGCTCTTGTTCAAAGGAAGTCTATTAACTTGTGTCGGCCACTCCTCAGAAATATTGACTTTGCATGTCGGCCATACCCTCAGTTTGTCTCAGAATCACATGATACTTTGGTCTTATCATGCACCTTGGCCCTACTTTCATCATTGGTAGGTCTCCTTGAACCCAACAATCGACATTTCATCATTGGTCATTGACTGAGTGATTTCCCTTGTGTTCGACGACAAGACATCTATTCACACTTTGGGAGTCGTGCAGTGTCTTGGATTCCATTATCCTTATTGGTGGTTTCCTCGCCTTTTTTAGCAATTTTTCATCATTGGCTGCTATTCAGAGGATCCTTTTCGTGTACCACTTGCATTTGGCACACGTGAAAGATGCACAGGGTCGTTGGTTCATGAACATGTTATTCGTCCGATCTCCACCAAATCATGAAGCTCCTGCTTTGTTCCTCATGCTGACTAGTGAGAGATGCCTCAATGCTCTCCTTTCAACGAGTCTCTTTCCATCGACTTCAGCTCATTTATTCTAGATATGGGACCTAGAGTTTTATGAGTACCTTGAGGCTTGCAGTCATTAGTGGTAGGCTCTCTCGCCATTGAAAGATGGGAATACATCAATGTTTCCTGATCAATGGATTTCTCAAGTGTTCGACATCGACTCCTTTTTCACACATGTAGGAATTTACTTGGTGCCTTGATACCTACTTTCATTATTGGTAGGTTGTCTCGCGTTTGTTAATGGTATACCTCAATGACCGATAATCAAACGATGTCTCATCGTGTTTGAATTCAACTCCTTTATTCACATGATGTAGACTTGCACCTTTCACGGATAGTGTAGAAGACTTGAAGACATCACTATGTGGCCGCAACTTTCCTGAGCTGTTGCTTCCCCTTCATTGGACCAATACCTATTTGACTTCAGTGATCATGGGAGATCAGATTGTACTTCATGGTATACATATATCTTCAGATTGATTTTGAGACTGGTTTCACTGGGCCTTGTTCGTGACTATGACATATTTTGGCATGTAACCACATTTGTATTTTCCTATTCATGGCCATGAACACTTGTTTGGTATATTTTCCACATGGATCTGCATTGTATTCTCGACAGCCATGTATGCAAAGTCAGTACATAATGTAACGAGGAATTAAGTTCGTCCAACTGGTTCTCTACCACTCCACTTTTGGGTTATTTATAATGTATTTCGACCATCACAGATACTCCTATGATCTCACACATTAGGGGGCATCTGTTATAGCAAGATTTGCCTCACCATTGCTATCTTGCACAGGGGGCATTTTTCCATTTCCCTATGCAGACTTATCATCCCTTTTTGATGAATCCAGAGCTAAAAATATACATTTTTCTACATATACGCTCCCTATCAATTATACAAGATGCGTATACGCTTGTTGCTCCACTACAACTCGCGTATATCGGGATTTGTGCCAGAAAATACAAAACGAGGTCGGGTTTCCATGTCACGACAGAAGATCTCTGATCCTTGGCCTTCCATATACTAGAAACGTTCCGACTCGACCTTTCAGTTTCATTTTGAAGGCTATAAGAGCATAATTTCGAGCTATGGAAAAGAAGGAGAAAGCATTCAACTTTGAGAGCAAAGTTACTCTAGAGAAATTACTTCATATTGAGTCTGCATCCCTTTGTCCCTCAAGTTTGAACACAGTGTTCAACCCCCAAGATCTTTCCCTATTATTGAGAGGACCTCATTGCCTCTTTCCTATGAGATTGCTTTTGGTGGAGGATCGAAGTGGTGGAGACCCAGTTGGAAGGAACTTGGTTTCTTGGTTTCAAACCATGTCGACACGGAAGTCTGTAATGTTGTCACTTCTGCTGATCAATTATTAATAGAAACACTCCTTTCCTATCCTATTGGTATCTTACAAATATATGATCATTATCCATGGGCGTGTTTGTAATGTTTATTAATGGATTATGCTATTTGATGTGCTAACCCTCTTTTATATCTTCACTATGTACTTGCTCAACGTGTTTGTTGAGAACTTCTTGCAGATATAAAGCTTTGGGTCAAAGTGTTCAACGGTGGAACATCATCAAACGTTGGATCAAGGTAGGCCTCTTTCTTATATTGCGCATTAGTCTATATAGCATATGTTGGAATTGAGTTGATTTCTGTAGTCATACCTGTCTGTTGTGGTTTACCCTTTGACCATAGAGAGTTTTTCCCTTGTAACAATCCTCAACAATGTTGAAATATTGTAACTTCGAAGAATATTCTAATTGAATTTGAGTTACTATATTATAGATTAAATCCCCTTTTGTGGATTGATCATGTCGGCTCTTGTATAAGACCAAATCCCCTTTTGTGGATTGGCCAAACTATATTTGTATGGTGGTATATGTAAAGTCGACCCCTAGTATTTATAAAGTGGTTTTAACCACTTCTAGGAGAAGTCAGCCCCACTAAGTGAAGTGACATAACCCTAGCACCTCCTCAACTAGTATTTATATGTGAGGATGGTGCCTCACTTGCACACTCTCACACTCACTCATCTAGTGCGCATATCTTGAAGGTAGTTGCAGTTGCAGGAGGAAGGAGAAGATAGGTGCATGCTCAGTCTTGGTTTACTCTTGGAGTTTTGGTCTTAGTCTTGGCATTGTATTGGCAATCTATTATTGAGGAAGTTTTTACTGGGTTTTCTCTCCCGTGAGGGTTTCCCAGGATAAAATGTTGTGTACCTTGTGATTGTGTTTCTTCCAGTGATCCTCTTTATGCTATTGTTTTGAAAATGCATTGAATGCTCATGTAATTTGGAAATAATCTAATAACAACAGTAACAACTTAACATGGTATCAGATCTTGACTGAATAAAGCATCTTTTAGTAGGTACAAAAAACGTCATTGTTGTCGTACAAGAAAATTAAGGCTTTTTACTAAAGATGAATTTTTGACCAAAAACCATCTTGGGAAGTGCACCTTGCCCTAGCGCATCTTTTGACATCTTGAGAAAACTTTTTCAGTGGCCAGATTCTCCAAAAATCCAAACCCTAGTTTTGACTGGTACCAGAAAACTAGGAAGCCATAACTAGTACTAGAAGTACTAGTCCAAAATTGTGCAGGTCAATTTTCAAGGGGTAAAACTTGGAAATTTTTGAAACAGTTAGCTCCATCAAACTCGCCTCAGCCCAATGCATCTCCTGGTAAGCTCAGTTTCATTTTTTGAGCACTTTCATTTTTTGGTCATTTTCTTAGTTCCAGGTCAAGATGTATGCAAGCACCTAGCTTGTTGACAAGCTAGAAGGTGTGGAAAATTTCCATTCCCGGAAGTACAAAATTGGACTCATTCTTGAAGAGAATGACCTTGCAAAATTCATAAAAGAAAATGTGCCAAAACTCGAAGAAGATGCAGCCAAAGAGAAGTACAAGAAGGATATGATTAAGGCTAAAAGGATAATTGCAAAGTTTATTAAAGATCACTTGATCCCTCAAGTGTCTTCTAAGAATAAT
>JASDQU010013813.1:19802-30199 GCA_032191745.1 Picea mariana | reverse complement strand
TGGTTATAACCAATCTGCAAAAGGGGATTTGGTCATTTACAATACCTGACATGATCAATCCACAAAAGGGGATTGATCTAATGAATAATACATCAATAATAATTAAAATACTCTTTGTAGTTACAATATTTCAACAGTCTAACCCATTAATTCATATATAATATGCATGTTCGTAGTTTCTTGTTTGTCTTTTGGTGAATGCAAGTCGGCCTTGGGAGGATATTTGCAGTCGAGGAACAACCGAACGTAAAAGGATCAACACCGGATGCGGAGTTTAAGGTAGAGTTACCGGATCCTTATACTTTTTATTTTATGCATGAATGTAGGGTGTTGTCAGGGTAGTTGTTAAAAGTAGGAGACTTTAGATGGTTAGCTCTGCCTGCACATTGAACCCTAGTGTAGTCCATAGGGGGGGGGTTTCCCGCTATAGCACCAGTTCGGAAAGTGGTTTGAGATTTATAACGAATAGGCATTTTCCAGTTCGGAAAATGGTCCAGATCGAACGGTCATTTTCGTAATGAAAATGGTTCGATGGATTGTTGATGTACCATAGACAACAATTCCCCTTGTGGATAACATGGGGAATGGTCTAGGATAGTCTCTCTTCTTAATGGTCACTCTTAGTAGTGGTCAAGAACACTGGTCCGCCTCGTCGGATAGTCATTCTTTCGAAGCTCACAATTGTGAGCAGTTTCGAAGAATGGCCCGTTTTGGAGGTTGGTGTAGGACAGTCATTCCCTAGGGAAGATTCATTCTCTCCAGGTTGCACTTTGTTTAGTGTCGGAGGAATGACCCGGATAGGGAATGGTTCAGGCTTAGAAATCAAGAAAGTTTTTCTTCCTCGCTTGAGAAGAATAGTCTAGATAGCCCATCATTGATGTTCTACTCTGAGGGAATATGCTTTTCCATATCTCACAGATGTGAGTGGAAGAATGGCCCAAATGACTTTGTTTATATCATAACATTGTTTCTGTGCAGGTTGATATCATTTGATATGATTACTATGGAGACTGTATGTCTCCAGACAGTAGAGGTATGCTACTGTGGTGGATATGTTCCACTGTTTGTAACTGTGTGTCACATATTGAGTAGTTTTGTACTACTATGGATAAACACAGTGGTGTTTTGTCAGTTGACATTGTACCAGGTGTCATGGAGATTATCCAGTTGGATAATAATGACAGTGCTCGTGATTTAATTAGCCCGTGTATCTATAGTAATGCTACCAGTTGAATGGTCTGTTTGTGCTCAAGATCATTATCATTTATACCTCCCTAGCTAGGAGGGAGTGTTGATATTATGGTAGTTGCGGGAGGTATCAACCTCCATTATGACCTTTGACAAGATTAGAATATTCCAGAAGCAAGAAAACAATTGATTATAACCCTAGAAGAGATGTCATCTAAAGGAGATAATTAATATGGATTAATTAGTACCTAGAGTGAGAAGTCGGCCCTGATAGTCTGGCAGAGGCAGTATAAATACAGGGCGATAGTCTTCACTTTATACACAACTCTCAAAATCACAAAGATACACTTGTGCGCACTGCAGTTGGGCAGTCTTGTGTGCAAGTCCTGGGGAAGGCGTTGTTTCCTGTTCTGTAGTCTATAGTTTCGGTCTTTTTGGGTTGGAATCTCTGATCATCTTTGGTTACTTCTTGCTTGGTGCATTATCCTTGCTTGGCTATTGATTTGCTATCGGGATTCTTCTCTCTGTCAAGGTCAAGGTTGGGTGGCTTCGGCCTATGGTTGGGTGACAATAGTGATATTGTCTATGGTTAAACGAGCACATTCTAATAGAACCATGGTGCTGAAAACTAGGTATAACATGAGCTCAGCATTATGATGACGAATCATGGCCAAAAATTAAGGACAAGGAGTGCGCTACGGAAACTCCTAGTGAGTTAGCAGTGCTCTTTTTCCAAAAGATGATTTGACCATTTTAATAGGACATAGGGACAACATGGCAAGGATACGAAGGTCTGAGTGGAAATAATGACATGTCAAGTCATGTAGGTCATGGGTTGAGTCAGGATTGGTGTCAAGTCATGAGGTGATTCAAATTATAAGCCAATAAAATGAACCTAGGCTAAAAATTGTGTGAGGGTCACAATTGAGCCAACACTCAAGCCTTCATTTATTCAAGGTAACCTAAGTAAATCACACTTGAGAAAATAAATCAAAATTTAAAATCTAAAGGGCTTAAAAAACTTAAAACTAAGGGCTAAAAGGCCCAAGGCAACTTAGTGTGATAACATTGGCTCCACAGGGGATGGCATGCTCCATGCAGACTGCAAAAAACAATTAGTCTCAATGCCTTATCCTAGGGCTATGGGGTCGTTTATTCAATAAAAAAAAAATGATATTTACAATCGCATGGAAATCCACTCATGGCTTAAGCAAAATCTTTTTCAGAAAATGTCCATTAACAGGGCCACCCAAAACTCCAGAATCCTCCAAATTCTGCAACTTGTAAGTCTTATTTGAAAATACCTCAGAAATTTTGAAAGGAGCAATCCACAAGGCCTAAAATTTACTGTGCTTGCCTTTGTCTTTCTTGGGTGCATCCCACTTGAGCACTAGATTTCCCAGCTGGAAACCCTCTTTGCTTACCTTCTTGTCAAAGGCTTGCTTGATCTTATGTTGATGGTCCTGTGTTTTTTCCAGTAGCTGCTCTCTAGCCTGCTATACTTCTACCAGTTATTGTATTCTTCTGATCATGTCATCAGATTCTCTTTGGTAGTCTTGGAAGAATTTTGCCACAGGAAAGGCAAGATGAGAAGGAAAGATGGCCTCAACTCCATACACAAGTTCAAAAGGAGAGAGACCAAGAGATCTCTTTTTTGTCACTCTATCAGCCCAAAAAGCAAATTTAAGCTTTGAATCCCATGCTTTCTTGTTGTCTTCTAATAGTCTTTTGATGATATTTATAAGGCTCTTGTTAGATGACTCTACCAGTCCATTCCCTTGGGGGTAGTAAGGAGTAGAATGAACCAATGTAATTCCAAACTATTCAGAAGACTTGATCAATGGTTTAGCCTTGAATGATGCAACATTATCAGTAACAATTCTTTTCAAACAACAAAATATCACCATAATATCTTCAAGAAAACCAATGATCACCTTGTGGGAGGAATTCCTTGTAAGGATGGATTCTATCCACTTAGTAAAGTAATCAGTGGTAGTCAAGATCCACCTATGCTAACCACTTGAAGTAGGATGAATTTCCCCAATAAAATCTAGGCCCTGAAGCTGCCACATGATTCAATGACAAAGACTTGAGCTGTTGTTTTCCAGAGAATTTTTGACACTTGACGCAAACTCTAATATTTGCACAAACATCAGTAAAGAGACTAGGCCAAAAATACCCAGCTCTGAGGATCTTATAGGCCGTGGTTCTCCAGAAGTGATGGCCTCCACATAAACTGTCATGAAAATCAGACATAATATTTTGGGCCTCTTGTGGGTCTAGGCATCTCAAAAGAACTCCTAAAGGGTCTTTCCAATAAAAGACTTGGCTAATAAGACAATATTTGATTGATTTGAGCTTCAAATCTCTTACCTTGTTCTTCTCCATACTGTCAGGAGGCTGCAACTTTTGTAGAAAAAATATAATGTCTTTGTACCAAGTGCATTCTGCCAATGGAGGGCTGACTTGAGAACCTTTATCAGACAACTCAACTTGCTGATTTTCTGAGAAAATGTTGATGACCAGAGATTTTCAATTCGATTCAGCCAACAACCTAGCTAAACCTTGGCCTTTAACCAATTTGGCGGGCTTTATTTCAAGATCAAATTCAAGAATTTTGGAAATCCATTTGATCTTTCTTCCGTCTATGTCAGGTTGAATAAGAATCTCTTTCACCGAGGTTGAAGGGACATATGCAATGACTTTTGAATGCAACACATAGAATCTGAAATCCTTGAGAGCTTTAACCAAAGCATAGGCCTACTTTTCCATGATGTCATATTTTATCTCAACATCCCTCAATGCCCTGCTGAAAAAGGTAATGGGTTGCTCTAACCCTTCAACATTCTTCTGCAATAAAACTGTTTCTACTGTGTCAAATGAAGAAAAAGAAAAAATCAGAAAATCCTTGGAGTAGTCAGGACTGATGAGCATAGATGCTTCAGTCAAGGCCTTCTTTATTTGATCAAAATAATTTCGAGACTCGGTAGTCCATTTGATTTCATTTCCTTTCCTCAACATAGTTGTGATATACTTTACCAATTCTGCAAAATTTGAAACAAACCTTCTCAAAAAATTAATTTTCCCCAAGAAAGATTGAGCATCTTTCTTGGATCTAGGAAGTGACAAGGTTTGGATAGCTTCTACTCTTCTTGAATCAATCTTTACCCCTTCAGCTGATACAATGTGCCCCAATAATTTCCCTTCCTTCATGGCAAACAATGACTTTTTTGGATTTAATGAGAGACCAAATTTTATGCATTTCAAGAAGACCCTTTTCAAATGATGATAATGTTATTTACCAGATTGTGAGAACATTGTTATGTCATCCAAATAAATGACTACAAACTTGTCCTTCTCCCCAATAAAGACAATGTCCATGGCTCGCTGAAAGGTCTCTCATGCGTTCATCAATCCAAAGGGCATCTTAGCGTACATAAATGTACCCCAAGGAGTAGTGAAGGTTGTCTTCTCTCTATCTTTAGGAAAGACAAAGATCTGATTGTATCTAGAAAATTCATCAATCATAAACATCCTAGATGCACCTGTCACCCTCTGTAATATGTGCTCCATCTTTGGCAAGGGGTAATCATCTTTCTTAGAGCTTCTGTTCAAATTTCTAAAATCGACACAAAGTCTGATTTCTCCATTCTTCTTTTTCACTGGGACCAAGTTGGCCACCCATTCAGAATATCTCAAAGGAATGATAATCTTAGCATCCAATTTTTTTTTTATCTCTTTTTCCATAATAGACAACAACATAGGATTTATTTGTCTCAACTTCTGCCTAAATGGCTTGGTCTCTTCCTTCAAAGGGATCTTATGTTCAATGATGCTTGTGTCGTATGTTCTCATATCTTCATATGTCCAGGAAAACACATTAATAAACTCTTTTAACAACTCAACATATTCATCCCTTTGTTCCTTTGACAAGCTGCTAGACAACTTGACATATTTTGGATCCTTCTCTGTACCCACATTGCATTCAATCACATCAGCTTCATTAGTTGAACCCTCAACCTTTATAGCCACATCATTTCTGTCGAACACTATTTCCAAAGGAACTAGTCCTTTTGGAATATGGCTACTAGGAAACTGAACAATATGATGATTAGCGATTTTATTTAGAAAAACATCAGCATGAGGGTTATTTTCATAATCATGATCTTGATCAATATGTAATGCAGAAAACTCATCAATAGTCTCAAGAAATATTTTGATCTCAAGATCATCCTCAAACACCTTCCAATGTTTGACATTGTCCAGTATAGAGGGTCTATATTTCACTTCTACATCATACTTGAGTTTGGGTGGCAAAGGAACTCTGAAATTACTTGCTAAAACAACCAAAGAATCATACATGGTGTTCTCCTCTCTTGGGATAAATGAGATATTGAAATATAATAAGAATCTGTCAACAATATCCCAAACTTCATTTCTATAAGTCCTTAGCCTAGGGTGCTTAGCTTGATATAGATTTTTTATCTGATCGACAATTAATTCAGCATCTCCAAACATTGATAGCTCTTCAATCCCCATGTCTTTTGCAGCCCTCAAACCCAAAATGAGAGCTTCATACTCTGCCGCATTGTTGGTAGTTTCAAATTCTTGTAGGACAAAGATACGGTCTCTTGAGTAGGTGAAACAAAGACTAATCCAACACCAACACCTTCCTTAGAAGAGGCTCCATCAAAGAACATCTTCCAAACATAGGTAGTTGGAGGAGAATCTTCACAAAAAGTGATGGATTGTTTTCTGATTTCAAGAGGAGGTTCAGGAGTATCAATGAGYTGCAATATGTTRGATCCCAAATCAGTATCAAGTGCAAAAATAGGATGGTTGGTGGGGTTTGCTTCATCACTAATAATGTAGGCCAATTGAGCTTCCATGTAAAGCCTTCTATGCTCTCCCCTAAACACAGGAATGGTAGCATATGTGGGGTTCATATGCAAGGTTCCCCCAAGTATTTTTATCCAAGATATTGACAAGAGCATACCAAACTTGGGGGGAACATCAACCACCACAATATCCATGACCACAGTTTTCATGGGCAACTGAAACAAGGTCACAACCAGATCTTTGATGACCCCAAGACACTTCACTTTCCTAGAGTCAAAAAAATATAAGTCATGGTAAGTTTTTGGGATTTCTAATCCAAGTTCATCCATGACTGTTTTTGGCATGAGATTGTGAGATGTCCCGGAGTCCATCAAGAAGTTATGCAACACCTTATCATGTATGTTTAGTGATGTATAGAAGAGAGGGGATGAATCATCTCTATCTTCTATCAAAGGTCCTAATATGATTGATGGATTTTCATCTTGAAGGTTGACTGAATCAGTGGAAATGGAGGAGGGTTCAGGTTGCGCCATTTTGGAATGATACTTTTTGAACTCCTCATTCTTTATCAGCTCCAAAAAAGGTACAAGGATCTTGATTTTTTGAATTTCACTTTCAAAACTGAAGGAAGATGAAGATTTTAGAATATCCTTGACTTTTGGGGTAGGAGCCTTAACCAAAGCTTGAGGACTTTGTACATCTTTTTCTTTGCTGCCAACTGCCACAGTGTTGGCAAAGCTTTCTGTTTTTGAAGGTTGATCAGAAGCATCCATATTTTCCTCTTTCTTTTTATATCTCAGATTGTATCTATTAGGATTTTCTTTTTCCTTCTCTCCCTTACTCAATTCATTTATTTGATTATCCATTAGGGATTCCTCATATGTAGATTGGGTCAAGTGACGGGATGAAGAGGTGTCACCTAGGCAATGGATCTCAGGATCAATTTCTTCATCCTCTCCTTCTTCATCAACAACAAGGTTGTTTTGTAAAGGAGTTTGGACCTTTTGATCATCCATGTCTTTGTTTCTTGGATCTCTTGGAAGGATCTGATGAGCATTATTTGGTCTTCTAAAGTTGCCTCTATTATCATCATTTTGTGTATTTCTATAGGTCCGTTTTCCTTCAAGTTTTAACTTCTCCATCTCGGCAGAAAGTGATTTTACTAATTTGGTAAGTTCATCAACTTGAGGATGGACAATAGAGGAATAAGAGGTTGAGGCTTCAACTCTATTTTTTCTCTTGTCCCTATCATATTTTCCCCTAAGTTTATCAGATGCCACTATGTTAGATTCTACCTCCAAAGCTGCATCGTGCATATGAGCTAAGGAGGCATGCCTTAGTAAAAGGAAAAACTCAAGGTCAAAAGCACTGACATAGGTAGTATGGCAGAGGTTTATGTAGGCTTTATCTCAACAGGGATTTTATTGTACATTTTGTTGAATCTTTTAGAGAAGTCAGAGACAAATTCTCCTTCTTTCCTCTTTAGGGATCCAAATTCTATGATATAATACAAAAAATCTTTCTTATCCCCCCCCCCTGTCTCAAGAAAGCATCGTGTAAAGCTTCAATCCTAACAATGGATCCAGGAGCAAACCCCTAAACCATTTTCTAGCCTCACCATCAAGGCTTTGGAAAAAGACTCTCATCCACACATCCTCATTCTCAATGTTTAGATTGTCTTCATAAATATAGAAGGCAACAAGGTGTTCTTCAACAATTATGTCTTCTTCTCTTGTGAATTTGGGCATGTATTTTAGGTAATCTCTAGCAGGGAGAGCATTCATAGGCTGAGGTAAGATAAGAGGGGCATACCTAGCAACCAATATGGAATCCATCGTATTTCTAGGAGGGTTAGCACCTGCCATTGGATTTTGAACTGTAGGGGAACAAGGAGGAGAAGGAGACTTGACTGTGTGCAACTTAGGAGAAAAATGAATGTAGGAAAGAGGGATTTCAGTTTTCATAGCAGAAGGCCGAGTCTTAGAAGAAGATGGTATAATCTGCAAGGGAGATAAGGTTTCCTCTTCTTGGCTACAAAAATTTTAATAGGAGGAGGAGTAGTAAATCCTAAGGTAGGAAAATCTTTAAGACTCTCAAGCCTGAACCACTTCACAATATCAGGAGAGGCAAGGATTTCAAAATTTTCTTCTTTCAAATCAAGGTCAAAAGAGGAGTATTCAACAGGAAAATTTTCAAAATCCAAATTCTTAGAAACTTCAGCAGAAAGTAAAGGATGATTACATGATATAACAACTGGTGTTTTAAGAATGGAATCAGGCAATTGACCAAAATTACCTGATACAGCAGGAGAAAAACTTTCTTAAGAAGCTTTTCCCTTCTTGATTATCTTCTCTGGGTCAGCTTTAGGTGAAACCAAAGGTAGTTATCGAGTTGACCTCGTGTGTCTGCCTTTAGGAGCCACAACTGAAACAATGAAGTCGCCAAGTGCAAGCTACAATATTCAATGTACCAAGTTCTAATGCACCTTCAGAATCAATAAAATTTGTCGTTCAATCCTAGGGAAATGTCTTCAACTCGTTCCCCGACAACGACACCAAGAATGTTAGCACTAGGAATCACCCTCAGATTGCAAAGAGGATAAACCCAATACCCATTAGGTTATATGTAAATGTAAATGATTTTTTAAGAGGTCAAATGGATAAGACTCAAGATAATAATGTTCTAACTCAGAAATATGGGCTTGCATGCACAAGCAATTACGGTCTTGATCAACTTCAGTCAGTGAGTGGGAGTAAAGGTGAATAGAAGGAAGACTTTAGTGAGGAAAATGTAGAGGTTTACTATGGACATTAGGTCTTCAAGCAGCCTAAGGAAGAAAAACTCAAACACAAGATCTTCTTGAATTCAAAGTTTAGAGAACACCGAAGAACATCATAACAATATTATAATCAAACATTCATCATAATACAGCTATAACAATCTCATGTGAATCATTCAATCGTGAACATTTCAATACAAGAGTCAATAAGATGGAATCAGAGAAACTGACTTATATTAATAAAAAAGTCTCAAGTCAAGTACATAACTAGAGAACCAGTATGCTTCATCAAAATATTACAATAAGGGAGCCTAGATCAACCATCTGAACCCTCTAAAGCAGTTGGAATGTCTATTTATCACAAAAAGGGAAGGCAATAGTTGGAGGTGCGAGTTGGCCTTCCTCCCATAAGATTCTCCAAATTAGTTATTCCAACTAATAACTATGCTATAAAAAAAGAAACATGTTGACAACTAATCCAACAAACTTTTAACTGACATGATCTTCATTGATGCACATCCCTTTCCATGCCAAGTGTCCTGCAGAAGTTGTAAGTTTCCATCTTGCTGCCACCTATGATCTTAGTCTTTCTCCACACCATCAACCACCCACCAGAGTGATAAATCGAATCCCTTGATTCAAGGTACTAGTTGGTAGCGTCATTCAGTAGCGCGATGGGTAGAAGGTTTTTATAGCGCCTTCACAAAATACTTTGCCCATTTCGTAGCACAGTCTCCAAAACAGGCCCGCGGAATTGGTAGCGCCTATTTTATATATCTCTGTGTATGATTTGGTAGCGCTACACTGAAGCGATCATGCATAATTCGTAGCGCCCGACATCAAAACGGAATTGGTAGCACCCTGTGGAATTCACAACGCCATCATTACACTCCTTAACAGATTTGGTAGCACCATGTAGAATTCGCAGCACCATCGTTACATCGGTCTTAGGAGATTTGGTAGCACTATAGGTAGCGAATTAGCAGGATATGCTAAACTAGATGATTCTGCAGCACCATAGCACTACAAAATGTATGTGCTCTTTCTGTATGAGAAGATTAATCTTTTGAAAAGAACAAAAAACCTTGAGCTGATAGGTTAGGAGCTTGTAAATGCCCGTATAAGTGGCAAAAATAATACATCCTTGATCACTTACTCTTTGCAAAAAGAGACCATTCTAAAAAATGGAGCTTACATCCCCCCAATCATTTCATCAACCTGACACTCCTTGTGGAAGGAGGACTTCCATTTGGCACAACAACATGCTTTACTTTTGTAGTGATAGGCTTCTTAACTGCAGGTGTGCTTTTCTTCACTACCGATTTCTCCTTCTCAATGGCAGCTTCAACTAGGACATTCAAATTCCATTGGGCCACTTCATCCTTGAAGTGTTGCAATTCTGCCTTGAGTTTTATGTTCTAAGACTGAAAGTCTTTGTTTTTCCTATAAAGGTTCTTGAGTTGTTTATGTAGAGGAAGAGCTCTTCTAGTTGCAAATCTTGCCAAATCAAGATTATTGTTGTAATCATTCATGAGCTCCTTCATCTTAATTCTTTTAGATAAACCCTCTGATTTCAAGCGGGCAACCTCCT
>JASDQU010013812.1:136926-155541 GCA_032191745.1 Picea mariana | reverse complement strand
TAGCACCGTGGCAAGTTTCACGACTGGCGGTCTTCTCAAGTAATCAATGACGCGATTGGTGCTTCCTATTTTATACTTGATGTTGAGGTGGAATTGTGGGAAGTATGTGGACCACTTCTGATGGTGGTCATTCTATAATTTTCCTCGTTTCTGCAGAAACTATAGTGGCTTATGATCAGTTTTGATGGTTGTCTCCTTCCCAAGAATGTAATGTCTCCACTAGCAGCAGGCTTGCACAATGGAGTACGTTTATTTGTTGTAAGTAGGGTACTTACGAACATCATATGATAGTGTTTCACTATGATAGGCCATGGGGTGGTTGTGCTGAGTGACAATGATGCCAAAAGCATAGTCAGAAGGATCTATCATGATCTTAAAGGGTTGGCACATTTCCAGTAGTGAAAGTATTGGGGCTAAGCACAAGCACTACTTCAAATCATCGAACGCTTGTTGTTAGGATTGGCCCCACACAAATTCTTCCTTACCACCACCCCTGGTTATTTGCTTGAGGGACCATGAAATATGGTAGAATCCCAACATGAACCTGTGGTAGAAATTGACAAGGCCGAAGAAGCTCTGAAGCTCATACCCTTCTCATCGATTTCACCCAGATTGGTTTGAAGAAGAATGAAATGATACAAGATTTTAATATCAGGTTCAATAAAACATTGAGTAAGATTCTAGATGATAAAATACCAAATGACCCAATCATTCTCAATTGTTATAAGAATGCAATTCCCTCGAATGTGAAATATGTTATCACAACATTCCAAATGGATACCTTGGAGGAGGAAATGACTAAATCCACTGAGATGAAAGAAATTATGACAAAAAGGAGTGTTGACCCTGACATTATGTTGGAGTTACTTCAAATACACCTAAGATTTATTTTTTCTAATATTTTTCCTTGTTTATTATTCATTCTTAGTCATTATTCAGTCTACTATATTTTAGGAAGAATATTCCTCTAGGGAGAATATTCTCTTCATTTTTCACTTCAGTTTGACTAGTTGAGTGGAGTCTAGATGCTACATTGGTTTTGTCACCATGCAAAATTGGGATCATCACCAGCTAATGTGCATTAGCCTTGGTATAATCACTAGACTAGCGCATTATCCATTATTCCTTGATCTCCTCCTCACTTCACTCAGTTTCTGTCAGTTAATTGAAGACTGGTAGACTTGTTAAGTCAGCTAGGTGGTAGGTCACTCTAGTAGCTTCCACAGAGACAAGAATAGGTGGCAGTTCACTCTCATAATTCTTGGTGTGTGTCTAGATAAATATATAACACCACTATGGCACATTTTATTCTTCTCCAATGTGCATTGGTTGAGTTATACATAGTATATCATGTGCAAATTATTCATTATTCATTACAGTTAATGATAATTGTTCCATTCTTTCTCTCTTGTTTTTTCTTTCTCAATTTATCTTTGCAAATGTGTGTGGTATTTTCTAGATAGACATTATGTCCAAGTTGAACACATTTACAAGGTATTAGAGCCAATGAACTTCTAAGCAAAAGCTATGCCAAATTATTTTTGTAGGTACCAAAGATTGAAGACAACAGAAAAATGGAATTCCCAAAAGAATTCATTCTTACACCTTACAATTACTTTGCATGGAAGGATAGAATAATCATGTATCTATGAACCAAAGGATTGTACAGGTTAACCTTGAATATAGATATAGAATGGACATCATCCATAGAAAAATCCAAGTATCTATATCGAATGGAAGAAGCATTCAGAACAATTTGTAGTCTCATCTCTCCCGATCTCCTTGTTCACATATCTTCCTATAAAACCCCCAATGAATCCTGTACCACCTTGGAAGGGCTCTTTGGAAAACAATATCAGATGTGAGGTGTAATATCCCTAAGGATGAACCCAATTGTAAATGTAAATGCAAATGTACTTAAGCTGGTGAGCTATATGACATCATTTTATATGCACATTTCATAGTATAATGCGCACATGTACTGCACAGTAAAATGAGGAAGTGTGCACATTCCTGGATACCGTGCACAGCAACTTGAGTGCGCACGATTGTGAGGCCATCGAGCCTTTGTGTATATGCTATGTTTTATAGGCTAGTGAGCCAGTTATTATAATCTAGGATGCTTATGTTTTGATTAGGTCGAAGAGCCTATATGTTAAAGGCCAATGCGCCTATTTTTTTACATGTCTCATAATTAATATAAATACATCGCTATGTGCAGACTGACCATGATAAAAGATATGCGGGACTAAACTCCACTAGTTATGGAAAGGGAGGGGATAAGTTAAGGAAAGGTGATAAGCTAGGGAGCTTAATCCAAAAAGGAATATTATATTAATATTTCTTAAATCATAAAGTATGGATAATTATTTTATCCTAAGTTCTAAAGTTGGGAACAAGTGGGACAAAGTTGCTCCCAACATGACAAGTGTCAAGTTGGGGACATGCATACATACATATTGTTGGGACATAGTTCATTTCATATCATCTTTCCATGATTCCTTCCATCATTGATCCATGCAGTCAATCATCCATGAGTATTCACACCCATTGAGTTATCCTTTGTATCTTGATGATTGTACCTGAACCTGTATCTATAGCCATTTTGTGTTGGTGTATCTGGTTAGCTTGGGAGATGGACTAAAGAAGCGGGTTATCAGGCCCATGAGAAATTATCTGGGTGACATAATTGTTGGGGATTGATTTCCTGAAGGTGTTGAAATGCAACTACAGGTCTCCGAGACTTCCTATCCGACCTGTTGTTGAAGCCCAGAAAGGAAGTGGGGCAGTTGAAGGACTGTTGAGAAGAGAAGGGGCACACTTCCTAGGTGAGAAAGGCATGTGGGGAATGAGGGACTGTGGGTTGTTAGGTTTATTTGGCACCTGAGATGGATTCCTTCCTATTTTCTATGATCCTTTAGCCTGGTTAGGAATCCCTTTACCCGGGTGGATTTTAGTCCCAGCTCGAGGGTGACTCACTGTTGAGCATGATGAACAGTGTGGTCTAAGGCTGGGAGGTTCGTGGAAGGTCTAGATGTAGTTGGTGACATTCGTACCAAGATAAGTGCCAATTGAGTGATAAATTTACATGTTGCATTGTTATTTACATGCTTATATTTATAGGTTTATCTTATGTGTGTGTATAATTGTTTGAATGTTAGGGGTATTTCTTGTATATGTTGCATGTCTATGTTTATTGTTATTTCAGTGTGAATTCATGCATTTACATAATGTATTTGTCTGTTACGTTTTAAATATAAAGCTTCCGCAAGAGTGTTGTGTGTGTATTTTTTTAAACGCATGCAGTTAGAAAATTTATGTGCCATAGCTCAATTAGATGTTGGGTATGTTACGATACGTTCCAAAGAGAGAAAATAGTAGGAGTTCTCTGGCGTAGCATGGCCCGACATGGATGGCCAGGGACGTTACAAATTAGTATCAGAGCTTCAGTTTTCAACACTGAGCCAGGATGGGTCGAGAAAGTTGAGTGGATGCGAAATTTCACAGAAGATTTATTTCAAACGGGCCAAATTTCAGTTTGTAGAGCGTCCATGGTAATATTTGGAAGCAATGATGCGGAATTGGGAAAAGCCCCAATTTATGTTGTTAAATTCATGAGAAAATGGAGAAATTCAACTAAGTGATGAGATATTCCCGATTTAATATCTGTTCTAGCAAATTCGGACCCAGAATTGGTTGAATTTGAAGTCACAGTGAATCCATGACCGTTGGAGCGAGTTTTATAATTACAATTCTCAATTCATGAATTGATTTTAGGGAAATTAATTCCAAAAATGTCAACCCATAACGATTTTTTGTTGCATAGGTTGAATTGGTGTTATCGGGGTGAAATTGAATGAATTTTGTGGTTGCAGAATGTCTATGGTAAATTGGGGAAAAAGTTAGGAAAAAGCCCCAATTTTCGCAACGGAATTCACGAGGATTTGATGTGCATAAAGGTGAATGTGCACAAGTGGGTGCACTAAAAATGCATGATGCGTAGTGAAAAGCTTGTGATATGTAAAATTTGGCACTGTGCGGCAAGATATTGGAATGCTGGTGCGCGCGCCAAATTTTGGCACCGCGCGAAAAAATGTTAGTGTGTCGGTGTGCGCGCTAAATTTTGGTACCATGTAGAAAAATAGTGGTTTTCTAGTGTGCATGCTAAATTTTAGTGCCACAGGGAAAAAAGGTTGGTGTGCGGGTGTGTGCACTAAATTTGTCATTACACAATGTGCATACGCATAAGAATTTTGCATGGTGTGGGCATTCACAATAATGGTGCGCGTAGTGTGTGCAGTATTGGCACAACGCAGTGGAGTTTGGTAGCTGTGCACGCAATGTGGGTTAATGTTGTCGCGTGATATCTTAGTTGGTGGTGTGTGTAGAGTTTTAATGCGCAGTGGAGATGTACTAATATTTGGCATGGTGCAGCACGTCAAGTGAAATGCGTGCGTAATATCTACGCGCGGTACAAAAACTGTGCATGGTGGATATTGGCGCGTGACATGAAAGTAGTGCGCGCAAGTTATTGGCGTGCCAGAGAAGTGATACACAGTGGTTTTAAAGTGCGTGAAGCACAATTTACCTTGTGGTGTTGCTTTTCATGGTAAACATGGTTTTACAGGTTGAAATTGTGCATGGGAAATCGTTTGGAAGGCGAATAACAAACAAAAAACTAGCGATTTTCTGCGACATTTTATATCATTTGAACGTCATACTTTTGCAGCGCATTTTTGAGGGCCTTAAGAGTGTTTCTAGGAACTCCAAAACCATGAGACAGAGGTGTACCAAAGGCACATTGTGTCTCTATAGCTCAAATGAAAGAGCTCAGATAGATCTTTCTAATGGTGTAAATTTTTTGTCAAACAAAGCTTTTATGAGAAAGTGACAGCTTAAACAGTGAAGGGTAAATTTTAAGACCCATCTAACTTCAAAGAGCCATAACTTTCTACTCTAGAATCAAATTGAGGTGCAAGAGTAGTTAATGGAAATAGATTGAGCCATAGAAGACATTCCAAGAGCTGAATTAAATTTCTAGGCATGCTAAAAGCATTTAATATGGAAAATAAGGCACCTGTAGCATTCCAGACAAAAAACACAAATTGTCTTAGAACTTCAACAGGCTATAACTAACAACCCAGAACTCAGAATAAGGTGAAGCTTGGAAAAAATGTCCATAATATGTTTATGTAGAAACCCAATTGATCTCATACAAAAATTTCAATGGAGTAGGTGAGAAAATTCATAGTTACAGTGCAGAATTGCGCAAAGTGGAAGTGTGAACAGAAAAGTTAATGGGAAAATTTCAAATGACCATAAATTTCTACTCCAGACTTGGAATTGAGCATAGTTAACAACAAATATATCAGATCAAGATAAGTGCAGATTCCATAGGAATGGAGGAGACACAGGGTAATTACAGTTAGCAAGATGAGAGCAATGGGATGGATGTCCATTTTGGCATTGAAGGAACAAACTTCAATGGGCATGGAGAAGGAAGAGATGAAAACATGAATATGGCAAAGACCATTAAAAATTTGCAGAAGGATGTCCAAAGACATAAAGTTGATAATGAAAGGATTATGAGAGCCAAAGAGAAGGAAGATGACTTCAACATGAAGTTATTGTAGAGCTTGAACATAATAGAAAATAAATTGGATAAGGAGAATGGCTCAAGCAAGTTAGGAAATCACAGATCTCATGATGAGAAAAGAAAATCAAGGAGTGTTAGCAGACATTACCATCACTCCTCGAGGAATTCCAATAAGAGGCACATAACAGCTCAAGTCCATCCTCTGTCAGAAAGCATGAGGTCTGGGGTGGATGAGCTATGAGGAGAAATGAACAAAATCAAACCTCATACATTTGATGGTGAGCACAAAAAGGATGAAGATGCAGAAACATGGTTGTTGAGCATGGGAAAGTATTTTCAATTTCATAATTATTCTTCTCATGCAGAAGGTAGAATTTCCATCTATCAACTTAAGAGAAAGGCATCCATGTGGTGGGATCAGCTTGTGCAGGTGCAACACATTAAAGAGAAAAGTGTTACTTGGAGGGAATTCAAGAATTATTTTGAGAAGAAATACTTGACTAATAGATACTATTACAAGAAAATGAAAGAGTTCTTTCAACTCAAGCTTGGGAGTATGACCATAGATGAATATGAGAGAAGGTTTCTAGAACTTCTGAAGTATGTTTCTTTCATAAAGGATGATATAGTTAATATTCAAAGGTATTTGAGTGGATTTCCATCATTCATTAGTGGAAAAATACAGTATGATGATCCCAAGACATTGGAAGAGACCATAAGGAGATCTAAATTCCTATATGATCAACAGAAAGCAAGGCCAACTTTCCAAAAAACTTGGGAAGAGAAAAATAAATTCAAGATGGATCAGAGGAAGAAGGGATCTAAGCCACCATCCTTCATAAATAATCCACAGGGACAACAAGCTCCTAGAGAGCCCAGAGCGATTGAAACAGGGGGTCAGAGGCTAAGGCAACCACTATTCAATGTTGGGGTTGTAAAGGAGATCACATGTACAGAGATTGTTCTCACAGAGGTGAAAAAGGGAGAACTATTCATAATGTACAACAAGCTAAAACTGTGGAGGACATGGGAAGAAATGTACCAAGGATCTATGTAGCCCTGGACAACAAGCAAGAAGAATATCAGTCACATATGATTGAAGTGGAAGGTATGATCAACAACCAAACCATTTCTATTTTAATTGATTTAGTAGCTAATCATAGTTATATAGATTCTAAGATGGTGAAAACTTTACATTTTCCAAGAAGAAAGTATGGAAAATATTGGTTGGTGTAGCTAGATACCGAAGCCAAAAGAAAAGTCAATGAGATGGTTGAGTCATGTCTTATGGACATGAATGGACTGAACACCAAAGCAGATTTGAACATCTTACCTTTAGGTTACTATGACGGTCTAATTCGGATGGATTGGTTGGACCAACATCATGCTCTCCTATACTGTCATAACAAAGCATTTAATTGCTTGGATGAGGAAGGGAAACTAAGGAGAGTGCAGGGAATTCCTAGGGCAGTAACCATTAGAGAAATTTCATCATTGCAACTGAAGAAATGTTATAGGAAAGGGTGTCAAATATTTGCAACACATATGGAGGAGACACCTAGAGATAAGGTATCAAATTTGGCAGATCATACAGTCTTGGAAGAATTTGAGGATGTGTTCAAGGAGGTACCAAGACTATCCCCAAAGAGAGATATTGAGCTCTCTATAAATTTAATGCTTGGAGCAGCTCCATTGTCAAAGACTCCTTACAGAATGAGTACACCAGAGCTGAAGGAGTTGCAAATGAAACTTGAAGAGCTTCTGAGCTAGGGGTATATATGCCCAAGTGTGTCACCTTGGGGTACCCCAGTCTTGTTTGTAAAGAAAAACGATGGAACATTAAGATTGTGCATTGATTTCAGACAGTTAAATAAAGTGACTGTTAAGAACAAGTATCCTCTGCCAAGGATTGAAGATCTTTTTGATCAATTGAAGGATGCAAAGATATTTTCAAAGATAGATCTCAGGTTAGGATACCATCAGGTAAGGATTAAAGAGGAAGATATCAGCAAGACCGCCTTCAGGACAACATATGGTCATTATGAGTTCACAATGGTGCCATTTAGGTTGTCAAATGTACCGGTTGTTTTCATGTGCTTAATGAATGGTGTTTTCTGAGAATATTTAGACAAGTTTGTCATTTTCTTTTTGGATGACATTCTTATATATTCTAAGTCAAAAGAAGAGCATGAACATCATTTGAATATGGTTTTGCAAGTATTGAGGGAGCATCAATTGTATGCAAAATTGAGCAAGTGCTCATTTTATTAGAAGAAAATTCATTATTTGGGGCATATCATTTCAAAGGATGGGATAGCAGTGGATCCTGAGAAGATTGAAGCCATTAAAGAATGGTCACCACCAAAGAATGTTATAGAGGTGAGATCATTCATGGGTTTTGTAAGCTACTATAGGAGATTCATTGAAGGATTCTCAAATATTGCACACCCAATCACTTCCTTGCAAATAAAGGGTGTGAAGTTTTAGTGGACATTGGATTTTGAAAAGAGTTTCCAACACTTGAAACAATTATTAACAAGTGCTCCAATACTAAGGATTGCAGACCCAAATGAAGACTTCATTGTACGCATAGATGCATGTAAAGAGGGACTTGGTGAAGTCCTCACTCAAAATGGGTTTGTTATATGTTATGAATCAAGGAAGTTGAAGGAGCATGAAAGACACTATGCCACTCATGATTTGGAGTTGGCAGCCATAGTGCATGCCTTGAGGAAATGGAGACACTACCTCATAGGGAAAAGGTTTGAGCTAAGAACAAACCATAATGGTCTAAAATATTTATTTGATCAGCCAACTCTAAATGCTAGGCAAAGAAGATGGTTAGAATTTATGAGTGAATATGACTTTGATATAAAGCATATCAAGGGGAAAGAAAAAAAAGTGGTTGATGCACTCAGCAGAAGAGTGCATGAAATGCATGCTACAACCATTAGCATGTACCAATCAGATTTAAAACCCAAAATGATAGAGGCTGCCAAATCAGATTTGCAATACAAGGAATTAGTGACAAAATTACAACAAGGTATTTTGTAGCAGAAATTTGAGGAATACAAGCTAAATAATGACGAAATTCTCATGTAAAGGGGCAAAGTTTATGTACCAAATTCTAATAAATTGAAAAATATGATATTGAGAGAAATGCATAATGTGCCTTATGCTAGGCACCTAGGATATCAGAAAACAGTTGCATCTGTTAGGAGCCAATATTATTGGCCAGGCATGAAGAAAGAAGTTGTTGATTTTATTGCCAGATGTTTGGAATGTCAAAAGGTAAAGGTTGAGCATAGACACCTAGCTGGTTTTCTACAACCATTGCCCATTCCTGAGTGGAAATGGGAAGTTGTAACAATGGATTTCATCACCAAACTGCCCAGAACAAACAAACAACATGATTCTATCATGGTAGTGGTGGATAAGCTTACTAAAGTTGCCCATTTTATTACAGTTAAGCTCACCCACAAGGCAACAGACATTGCTGATGTTTATATGAAAGAAATTGATAGATTACATATCATACACAAGACAATTATTTCTGACAGAGATCCAAAATTTACCTGAAAATTTTGGAAAGAATTATTTAATGGATTTGGAACAAATTTGAATTTTAGTACATCATCTGGACTCAGATGGGAAAAAAGAGAGGGTGAATCAAGTGATTGAGTATATGTTGAGAATGTATGTGATGGATAAACCATCAAAATGGGAAAACTACCTACACTTGGTAGATTTTTCTTATAAAAATGGGTACCAAGCATCTCTAAATATGATCCCATTCGAGGCACTTTATGGAAGAAAGTGAAACACACTAGTAAGTTGGGATAACCCCGCAGATAGGGCAATGGTTGGGCCAGTTTTGCTTAGGGAAATGGAGGATAAAATGATAAAAATAAAGCAAACTTTAAAGGTTGCCCAAGATAGGAAGAAAGGTTATGCTGATAAGGGCAGAACTCACAGGGAATTTAAAGTGGGTGATCATGTATTCTTGAAAGTGAAAGCCAACAAAAGTTTCTTGAAGTTGGGAAATTGTTCAAAGTTGGCAGCTTGCTATTGTGGGCCGTTTGACATCCTAGAGAGGATTGGTCTTGTTTTTTATATGTTTGCATTGTCTGCATCTATGTCTGTTCATAATGTATTCCATGTATCTGTGCTCAAGAAATATATACCTTATGCTAATCATGTCATTGATTGGGATGTGATTTAGGTGAAACAAGAAGGCGCTTTCCAAGTTCATCCGGTACGCATTCTGGACTGGAAAACCAAACAACTCCAGAACCGATCCATAGGGCTTGTAAAGGTCCAATGGACTTGGTAAGGTCCCGAGGACGCTACTTGCGAGCATGAAGATGCAGTGTGGGTAGAATATTTAAGGATTTTTAAAATTTTGTTGTACATGGTGACATGATGCACTGAGGACAATGCATAAATAAGGGGAGGGGATTGTAATATCCCTAAGGCTAAACCCAATTGTAAATGTAAATTCAAATGTACTTAAGATGGTGAGCTATAAGACATCATATTATATGCACATTTCATGGTATAGTGCGCGCATGTACTGCGCAGTAAAATGAGGAAGTGTGCACATTCCTGGATACCATGTGTAGCAACTTGAGTGTGTGCGATTATGAGGCAAGCGAGATTTTGTGTATATGCTATGTTTTATAGGCTGGTGATCCAGTTATTATAATCTAGGATGCGTATGTTTTGATTAGGACGAAGAGCCTAGATGTTAAAGGCCAATGTGACTGTTTTTGTACATGTGTCATAATTAATAAAAATACATCGCTATGCACAGACTGAACATGATAAAAGAGATGGGGGACTAAACTCCACTAGTTAGGGAAAGGGAGGGGCTAAGTTAAGGAAAGGGGCTAAGCTAGGCAGCTTAATCCAAAAAATAATATTATATTAATATTTCTTCAATCATAAAGTATGGATAATTATTTTATTCTAAGTTCTAAAGTTGGGTCCAAGTGGGCCAAAGTAGCTCCTAACATGACAAGTGTCAAGTTGGGGACATGCATACATATTTTTAGGACTTATTTCATTTCCTATCATATTTCCATGATTCCTTCCATCATTGATCCATGTAGTCAATCATCCATGAGTATTCACACCCATCGAGCTATCCTTTGTATATTCATGATTGTACCTAAACCCGTATCCATAGCCATTTTGTGTTGGTGTATCTGGTTAGCTTGGGAGATGGACTAAAGAAGCGGGTTGTTAGGCCCGTGAGAAATTCTCTGGGTGATTGTTGGGGATTGATTTCCTGAATATGTTCAACTGCAACTACAGTTCTCTGAGACTTCCTGTTCGACCTGTTGTTGAAGCCTAGAAAGAAAGTGGGGAAGTTGAAGGACTGTTGAGCAGAGAAGGGGCACACTTCCTGGGTGGGACACACATATGGGGAATGAGGGGCTGTGGGTTGTTAGTTTGAGTTGGCACCTGAGACGAAGTCCTTCCTATTTTCTGTGAGCCTTTATCCTGCTTAGGAATCCCTTTAGCCATGTGGAGTTTAGTCCCAACTCGGGGGTGACTCAATGTTGAGAATGATGAATAGTGTGGTCTAAGGCTAGGAGGTTCATGGAAGGTCTGCACGTAATTGGTGACATTCTTACCAAGATAAGTGTCAATTGAGTGATAAATTTACATGCTGCATTGTTATTTATGTGCTTATATTTATAGGTTTATCTTATGTTTGTTTATAACTATTTGAATGTTAGGGTATTTCCTATATATGTTGCATGTCTATGTTTATTGTTATTTCAGTCTAAATTCATGCATTTACATAATGTATTTGTCTGTTATGTTTTAAATATAAAGCTTCCACAAGAGTGTTGTGTGTGTATGTTTTTAAATGCATGCATTTAGAAAATTTATGTGGCATAGCTCAATTGGATGTTGGGTATGTTGTGGTATGTTCCAAAGAGAGAAAATAGTAAGAATTCTCTAGCATAGCATGGCCCGCCATGGATGGTCAGGGAGGTTACAAGAGGACACATGCTTGAGGTGGATTTTCTTAGTTGGATCCAAAAATCTTCGACAATCTCCAAGATTTCTTTACAAAATACAAGAATTTCCTGTTGCAACTCAAAGCTTGCGGGGTTGATAAATCTAAGGAGGAGAAACAAATGATTCTCACCATTCTCTCTAAAATTGGTCTTGAATTATTTGTGTTCGTATCCAAATTCCATTCATTAAAATTCACCTCTGGAGCCACCTGGAAGATTCCTTCTCTTGAATAATTTATCAAATCCATGACACAAGAGCAAACCAAGCTCATCAACATGGTAGGAATCAAAGGCCCAAAGGCACTTGAACTTACTATGCAAGATGGAATCCATCAATATCATAAATATAAAGATAAATACAAAAGGAAAGATCATGTAAATCCGAAGAACGAAGGGTACTCAAAACCCTTCATCGATGCCTTTGGATCCAAAGGGGGAAAGGGAAGAAAAGGGGAGAAATGAACATACTTCCATAAAGGATTCCATCCAAAATCCGCATGCATGTAGAAAAAAATAGATCTAAGGACTCAAGTACTTCAGAAAATTAACCTTGGATATCACATCGCCGAGGGTGTCTAGAAGAAGAATCCAGAAGATCAAAATACCAAGAAAGATAATTCTATCCATGCCTTGATTTCCATCAACTCCTCTCCAGATGCTTGTATCATAGATTTAGGAGCATCACATCACATGGATGCCACAAAAGTAGTCAATTCTTCATTGGATGCATGCAAAGTTTCTCCTATTCTTATGGGGACAACTCTCCAGTCGAGGTCACCGATAAAGGAAGGATTGAACTCACTAAAGGAAGCTTCAAGAATGTGTTGCACGTTCCCAAACTTTTCGTCAATCTTCTCTATGTGTATTAGATGAGGAATTCTAACACCAGAAATAAATTCATATTCAAACCTAATGCATTGCACATCTACGACATGAAAACCAATTCCAAGGTTGCTACCGGTGAGGTAAATCATCAATATAGATTGTATAAATTTTTTGAATTTATTGAACGAGATTCTACTTTACTACTTACCCATGCTGATGAAAGTAGTAGGATATGGCATGAAAGGTTCAAGCATTTGAATTCAATATATATGAAACATCTTATCAATAAAATATTGGTTTATGGTCTACCAGACATCCATTTATCCAAAGAAATCTGTGAGGGATGTGTTATTGGAAAACACCCTCAAGAGAAATTAGACTAAGGAAAGAATCAGAGAGATTTCTCTCCTTTAGATAAGATCCATAGTGACCTCATGGGTCCTTTATTGCATCTATCAATCAACAAATCGATTTTTGTTTCTCATTTTTGTTGATGATTTCTCACGTTTCAAATGGATTTACTTTATCAGAAAAAAATACAAGGTCTTTGAACACCTCAAAGATTTCAAATCCCTTGTTGAGACATAGTCTGGAAAGAAAATAAAAGTCCTATGAACTGATAATGGGGGAGAGTATTTCAATCATGATATTCATAATATTTTTTATGAGGCATGGATTCAGTTGCAACACACAATTCCCTATAATCCACAACAAAACAAAGTTTCTCAGTGGAAAAACAAATCTCTAAAAGAGATGTCATATTGCATGCTACATGCAAAGTCACTACCATAGAGACTATGGTCCGAAGCACTTAATTGTGCAACATACATCCAAAACAAATCTCCCCATAGATCTGTCAAGGATAATACCCGCTATGAGGCTTGGACCAGCCTCAAACCAAAAGTGACCCACTTTTATATTTTTGGTTCACATGCATGGGCCTGGATTCACTCTTAAAAGAGGAAGGATTTTGATCCATAGAGAAAATAGTGTATCTTTGTTGGATACCTTGATGGTGTGAAGGGATACAAACATATTGATATTTACTAGGATTGTCTTATCATTGAGTGAAGTGTCCAATTCGAGGAAAGTGTCTCGCATGTACCTCAACAACTGCATGCAGACACATTCATTCTTCCACCTGTCTGAGATGATGAGCATGCACATGTTGAATCTTATTGAGAGAAGAGTTTTGACTCATAGGATTCAGATGATCTAGATACAGAGTCAGTACAGTCAGATGCATATTCAGAGCATCTAGATGCAGATGCAGAGCCAAAGTAGAGGCCCAAGTGGGCACATACTACTCTTCAAGATGCAAGGGATTGTATTTGTGATCCAACCGATACTAGGACCATTTCCCTTACAACCACTGAACCATTTCCCTCTAGGAATCTTTTCTTGGTTCAATATTTAGATGTATAGTCTTATTGCAAGGTTGCTAGAAATCCCTTTTGGGAATGTGCCATGTCGGAGGAGTACAACTCCCTCCTCGAGAACCAAACTTTGGATATGGTTCCCCTTCCTTCTGGAAGGAAACTTATCAGGTGCAGATGGGTCTACATGACTAAGAGCACAACAGATGGACAGATTACCAGATACAAAGGGAGGCTAGTTTCCAAAGGCTTTCAACAGGTGCATGCCATTAACTATGATGAGACCTTCTCTCCAGTAGTGAAGATGGATTCCTTAAGTTTGGCACTTTCCATTGCAGCTGCCAAGGGATGGGAAGTCCATCAGATGGATTTGAAGAATGAATTTCTTCATGGTGATCTCTCTGAGGATATCTATATGGAGCATCCCCAGGGATTTATGCAGGATTCATCTTTGGTGTGTTGACTGAAGAAATCTATTTATGGCCTTAAGCAAGCTCTGAGGGGATGGTATTCCAAGATGAACTCCTACCTGGTGTCACATAAATTTGTATGTTGTAAATTATACCCGAATGTATATATTCTCAGGATGGATAATTCACTTCTACTCTTAGTTTTGTATGATTATTATTTTATGATAACCGATTTATTGACTTCAGTGATTGTTGCAGTCAAGAGGATTCTACATGACATGTTTTTGATCACGGACATGGGTCTTCTAGACTTCTTCCTTAGAATCAAGATCAGTCAGGATGCATAAAGAATCAAACTATCTTAGGCCAAGTATGCATGATATATCCTTGAGATTTGGTGGGGAAAATCCACTGGTTGACATCAAACTGTACACACATCTAGTGGGGAGATTGTTGTATCTCACACACTCTAGACTAGACCTCTCCTATGCAGTTGGTTTAGTTTATGGGCTCATGGAAGAGACACATGAGCTACATTGGAATGTTTCAAAGTGTATCATTCAATACATACATGGAAAAATCACCTTTTGGATTCATTATGCAACAGACTCTACATTGGATATCATCGGGTTCACTGATTCTGACTGGGCTAGCAATAACAATGACCACAAGTCCACATCTGGTT
The DNA here is from genome assembly GCA_032191745.1 of Picea mariana. NCBI lineage: Eukaryota > Viridiplantae > Streptophyta > Pinopsida > Pinales > Pinaceae > Picea > Picea mariana. The sequence goes on along the minus strand of JASDQU010013812.1, from coordinate 140,617 downwards.
ATTCACTCAGTCTTGGTTCTGGGAATATATGTTGGTCAAGAAAGAAGTAGGATTCCATTGCTTTATCTTTAGCCGAGGCAGAGTACAGAGGGGTAGTTAACATAACCATTCAAGCTATGTGGATACAACATTTTCTCACTGAGTTAGGAATTCAGTTTCATCAGTCGATCGTCATCTGGTGTGAGAACTAGAGCACTCTGAATTTCTATAGAGATCTAGTTCAGAGGCAGCGGAAAAAGAACATCGATATCCACATGCACTACATCCAAGAATTAGTGAAAAAGGAGATCATCGACCTACATTTTTGTTCTTCAACAGAAAAGATGACATACATGTTCAACAAGACCTTCACTGAGCAGAAGTTCCATTCTCTGCAAAGTCGTCTTGGAGTGAAGGACATAGTTGCCTAGGAACTGTAGTTTTTTTTTTTACATACATTGTACCTTGGCGGGGGGGTTTCCCATGAGGTTTTCCCTTTTTCATCACTTTATTTCAGTGTATCTTTTGTATTTGGGTACCTAACATGGTCTTGTTGTCGGGACCCATTCCTTATTTTCACCATAGTGATGTTCAAAGGGGTGTTGGAGTTACTTCACACGCACCTAGGATTTATTTTTTCTAAGGTTTTTCCTTGTTTATTATTCATTATTAGTCATTATCTAGTCTCTTATATTTTAAGAAGAATATTCTCTTCAATTTTCACTTTAGTTTGACTCTAAAGAACCTCCTCGTTACGACAACAATTCTGATAATAGGTGCAATTTTTTTTTTTTTTGTTTTAAAAGTGTGTGCACGCGTGTAGAAAGGAAATCGACACACTTGACTCTACGCTGCCACCCGACGACTAACAAGACACAACCAAGATGATCACAACAAGAATACATAAGGTGCACAATAAGTAACTGCAAGCAATAACGACCATAGACATAAGGTGCACAACAAGTAACTGCAACATTACGACATACTGGGTTATGCATAGTACGAACACAGAAGGAAGAATCCATAGTAGTAGATTTTACTATTTCTGCACAAGAAAGTAGGGCATTTAATCTTAGTTCTTTGCTTCGGAGAGAGAGAAGGTCAGATAGGCTCCTGGCCGGCTGCTCAGGCAGAAACTAGTAATCTCCGTCAGGTGTGTCGCAAGAGTGTAAACCCTGCCTTTAAAGGGCCTGAGACTCTTGATATGGCACATGATTCTTTACACAGAAAAAAATCATCACACACAGACTTATATACTAGGCTACAAGGAGGTGTCTACATCCTGCCCGAGACAAGAAGAACAAGCAATGCAAGACAACCCAGTACAAAAAAATCAATGGACAACCTCGACCTCTATGGAAGATGCAAGTCAGAAGGACTCTGACGCTGACAAAACGTGGTTAAGACAATGTAAATTTCTACGACTCAATGGCAATGATCACAGACCACTTACTCCATTAATTCCATTAATCGACGAGATATCCAACCAATTGTAAATTAATGGGCATTGAAATAATTGCAACCCCCTTTACCAAAACGTAATAATCCATGATACTTAGTTCAATACCTTATATTTTATGTGTCGTCACTAACAATGAAATTTCAATAGCAGACAATAACTTGCAATTAAAATAGCAAACAAATTACCTATCAAGTCATCAACACCAACCTTAGATCTTTAATTGATATTGCAATAAATTACTACCTTTACATATTACCAACAATATATTTTAATGAAATTGTCCATACATATTACAATAACAATAGATTAATTTACAGTAAGGTAACAATGCCATTACATAAATTTACCATAACTTAGCAATCTAAATTATCCACAACATTACATTGACATGGTCTAACCCTAACGTTACCTATGATTTATATTATAAGAACAATACTCTCATGTGACTCAAGACACTATATCATAAGGTCGTTACCCTTATACCTTACAACAATAATCCAAGCATAAATAGTTTCCTTCTTTAAATGGGTACATAACACAAATCCCTTCTTAAGTAAATGGTTACACATATATAAGTCCCTTCTTAAGTAAATACACTCACCAACTAGGCTTTGAAATATTCTAATTATCGCAAATACTCTATCTATTACAGCTCACCATCATTCTTGAATTAAAAATAAACAGCTTCAAATTAAAATTTATCTATGGTGACGGCACATTCAAGATTACATAAATCTAAATGTCTGAATGTCACCATTACTGTAACTACTTCAATTCACAATAATTCACACATTAATAAATAAATGGGATGGATTACCGAAATGTAAACAGAATATTCAAGATTTCGGAAAGGTGACAGCGTATTACATTCTACTGCCATAATGATGCAATTGGGAAGACAACCCATTACATCTTAATATAGTCTAACCCTAACTTCCCTTTATTTTTAAAACAACACCATTACCTCTGCAAACTAAAACAACCCAATAAAATGAAATTAGCTCTTACATATTACTATAACAATAATAATTACAGTAACATTGCTTTTACCCAATACTGTACAATTTGGGCTATCCTTAATAATAAGTTCCAGCATCATCCACTAAAGAAACAAGGTCTTTACCATCTGAGTTACAATCACATTGCAATAGATTTAAAACGCCCACAGCAGAAGGTAAGAAAACGCCCACAGTAGATTTAAAACGCCCACCAAAAAAATCAACGCCCACAGTAGATTTAAAACGCCCACCAAAAAAATCAACGCCCACAGTAGATTTAAAACGCCCAAAAATCAATGCTCATGGTAGATTTAAAATGCCCACCAGCATTCAAAACAGTACTCAGCATTCAAAACGATACTCAATAGATTTAAAACGCCCACCAAAAAAATCAAACGCCCACAGTAGATTTAAAACGCCCGCCAGCATTCAAAACAATACTCAGCATTCAAAACAATACTCAGTAGATTTAAAACGCCCACCAAAAAAATCAAATGCCCACAGCAAGGGTAAAAAAAATTGCCAGAACTAGATTTACCCAACAATTTATTTTACTTCAGCAACCCGTCATTATATCTATATAAAAACAAAATTGCTAGAACCCAATTTACCAATAGTGTATTTTCTTTCAGAACCCAGTCACTATATCTATATAAAAATGAAATTGCCAGAAGAGATTTATCAGCGTGACCTTGCATAGTAAAATTTGTCGTTCAGGGGATTGAGACGCAAGGCTAGAGCTTACTCAGAAATTGCACAGTAAAATTTTACAGCATTGATAATTACACAATTTTTTTTTTTTTTTTTTTATCTAAAAAGATTGCAGAGGTAAATAACTTTACTAACAGAGATAGGTAGTAGCAGTAAGCCAATCAATCCATTACACCAATATACTGATCCTAGCATAAGCAATACTGCATCCTAATCTACTAAAGTACAATCATACCGTTGCCTCAACGCCGTCCCCGAGTGTTGTCCACGCGCTCCATCTCCCTCCTGCTTGCCGACCGTCAAGACTACACCGGTACCTCCCAGCCAATCGCTAGGGGTACTTTGCTTCCCCCTCAGCCCCTCGAGCCGCAAAGAGGCCATACACTATCCAGATGGTAGATCTAGCTTCCCAGCTCGCCTTGCAAGGCTGAGCTACCACTCCTATCCGAGCTGGAAAATCCCAACTCCTCACAAGCAACCAGTCAAGTCACAATTCGGCAGCGTAACGTTACACTAACAACCGATCCCCTTCTTCCTCATC
>JASDQU010013812.1:94626-114120 GCA_032191745.1 Picea mariana | reverse complement strand
GAGGATCTACTTCAACCGTCGGAAAAAGGTTGGTTTACTCTTCCCTTGTGTGCATGTGAAAAAAGGGGTTTTAGATTCGGGTAGAAGGTTAAAAGTAGCTTAGAAAGGGTCATGATCTGCATGCAAGTTTAGAACCCTAGCTTGCTAGTCCGTAGGGTAGAATACCCCACAATAGTGATGAATAGTGTAGTCTAAGGCTGGGAGGTTCGTGGAAGGTCTAGACACAATTGGTGACATTCGTACTAAGATAAGTGCCAATTGAGTGATAAATTCACATTCTTATATTTATAGGTTTATCTTATGTGTGTTTATAATTGTCTGAATGTTAGGGGTATTTCCTGTATATGTTTCATGTCTATGTTTATTGTTATTTTAGTGTGAATTTGTGCATTTACATAATGTATTTTTCTATTACATTTTAAATATAGATCTTCCACAAGAGTGTTGTGTGTGTATTTTGTTAAATGCACGCGGTTAGAAAAATTATGTGGCATGGCTTAGTTGGATGTTGGGTATGTTATGGTATGTTCCAAAGAGAGAAAACAGTAAGAGTTCTCTGACATAGTGTGGCCTGACATGGATGGCCGGGGACGTTACAAATTAGTATCAGAGCTTCAGTTTTGAACACTGAGCTAGGATGGGCCGAGAAAGTTGAGTGGATGCGGAATTTAATAGAAGATTTATTTCAAACGGGCCAAATTTCAGTTTGTAGAGCGTCCATGGTAATGTTTGGAAGCAACAATGCATAATTGGGAAAATCCCAAATTTATGTTGTTAAATTCATGAGAAAATGGAGAAATTCGGCTAAGTGATGAGATATTCCTGATTTAATATCTGTTCTAGCAAATTCGGACCCAGAATTGGTCAAATTTGAAGTCACAGTGAATCCATGATAGATGGAGCGAGTTTATAATTACAATTCTCAATTCATGAATTGATTTTGGGGAAATTCATTCCATAAATGTCATCCCACAATGATTTGTTGTTGCAGAGGTTGAATTGGTGTTATCAGGGTGAAATTGAATGAATTTTGTGGTTGCATAATGTCTATGGTAAATTGGGGAAAAAGTTAGGAAAAAGCCCCAATTTTTGTTGCGGAATTCACGAGGATTTGATGCGCATAAAGGTGAATGTGCATAGGTGGGCGCACTAAAAATGCATGATGCGCAGTGAAAATCTTGTGATAGGTAAAATTAGGCACTATGCGGCAAGATATTGGCATGCTGGTGCACGCGCTAAATTTTGGTGCTGCACAAAAAGAATGTTAGTGTGTCAGTGTGCACACTAAATTTTTGTACCACGCAGAAAAATAGTGGTTTTCTGGTGCGCGTGCCAAATTTTGGTGCCACACGGAAAAAATGTTGGTGTGTGGGTGCATGCGCTAAATTTGGCATTGTGAAATGTGCATACGCATAAGAATTTTGCGCGATGTGGGCATTTATAATAATGGTGCACGTAGTGTGCGCAGTATTGGCACAACGCAATGGAGTTTGGTAGCTGTGCGTGTAATGTGGGTATATGTTGTCGCGCAATACATTAGTTAGTGGTGTGCGTAGAGTTTTAATGCACGGTGGAGACATACTAAAATTTGGCATGGTGCAGCGCATCAACTGAAATGCACGCGTAATATCTGATTGCGGTACAAAAACTGTGTGCAGTGGATATTGGCACACGACACGAAAGTAGTGCGCGCAAGTTATTGGCACGACAAAGAAGTGATACATAGTGGTTTTAAAGTGCGGGAAGCATGATTTACCTTGTGTTGTTGCTGCACATAGTAAATATGGTTTTACAGTTTGAAATTGTGTACGTGAAATCATTTGGAAGGTGAATAACAAACAAAAAACTAGCTATTTTCTGTGACATTTTATATCATTTGAACATCATACTTTTGCAATGTGGTTTTGAGGGCCTTAAGAGTGTTTCTAGGAACTCAAAAACCACGAGATAGAGGTGTATGAAAGGCACACTATGTCTCTATAGCTCAAATGAAATAGCTCACATAGATCTTTCTAATGGTGTAAACTGTTTGTCAAACAAAGCTTTTATGAGAAAGTGACAGCTTAAATAGTGAAGGGTAAATTTTAAGACCCATCTAACTTCAAAGAGCCATAACTTTATGCTCTGGAATCAGATTGGGGTGCAAGAGTAGTAAATGGAAATCTATTGAGCCATAGAAGAAATTCCAAGAGATGAATTAAATTTCTAGGCATGCTAAAATCATTTAATATGGAAAATAAGGCACCTGTAGCATTCTAGACCAAAAACACAAATTGTCTTAGAACTTCAGCAGGTTGTAACTAACAGCCTAGAACCTAGAATAAGGTGAAACTTGGAAAAAATGTCCATAATATGTTTATGCAAAAACCCAATTGATCTCATACAAAAATTTCAATGGAGTAGGTGAGGAAATTCATAATTACAGTGCAGAATTGCGCCAAGTGGAAGTGTGAACAGAAAAGTTAATGGGAAAATTTCAAATGACCATAACTTTCTGCTCCGAACTTGGAATTGAGCATAGTTAACAACAAATAGATCAGATCAAGATAAGTGCAATTTCCATAGGAATGGAAGAGACATAAGGGAATTACAGTTAGCAAGATGAGAGCATAGGGATGGATGTCCATTTCGGCATTGAAGGAACAAACTCCAATGGGCATGGAGAAGGAAGAGATGAAAACATGAATATGGTAGAGACCATTAAAAATTTGCAGAAGGATGTCCAAAGCCATAAATCTGATAATGAAAGGCTTATGAGAGCCAAGGAGCAGAAGGATGACTTCAACATGAATTTATTGGAGAGCTTGAACATAATAGAAAAGAAATTGAATAAGGAGAGTGGCTCAAGCAAGTTAGGAAATCATAGGTCTCATGATGAGAAAAGAAAATCAAGGAGTGTTAGCAGACATCACCATCACTCCCCAAGGAATTCCAATAAGAGCCACACAACAGCTCAAGTCCATCCCTTTTTAGAAAGCATAAGAGGTTTGGGGTGGATGAGCTACAAGAAGAAATGATCAAAATCAAACCTCCTACATTTAATGGTGAGCACAAAAAGGATGAAGATGTAGAAACATGGTTGTTGGGCATGGGAAAGTATTTTCAATTTCATAATATTCTTCTCATGCAGAAGGTAGAATTTCCATCTATCAACTCAAGGGAAAGGCATCCATGTGGTGGGATCAGCTTGTGCAGGTGCAACACATTAAAGATAAAAGTGTTACTTGGAGGGAATTCAAGAAGTATTTTGAGAAGAAATACTTGGCTAAGAGATACTATGACAAGAAAATGAAAGAGTTCTTTCAACTCAAGCTTGGGAGTATGACCATATATGAATATGAGAGAAGGTTTCTAGAACTTTTGAAGTATGCCTCTTTCATCAAGGATGAGACAGTTAAGATTCAAAGGTATTTGAGTGGAATGCCATCATTCATCAGTGAAAAAATACAGTACGATGATCCAAAGACATTGGAAGAGACCATAAGGAGATCTAAATTCCTATATGATCAGTAGAAAGCAAGGCCAATTTCCAAAAATCTTGGGAAGACAAAAATAAATTCAAGATGGATCAGAGGAAGAAGGGATCTAAGCCACCATCCTTCAGAAATAATCCACAGGGACAACAAGCTCCTAGAGAGATTAGAGTGATTGAAACAGGGGGTGAGAGGCTAAGGAAACCACCTATTCAATGTTGGGGTTGTAAAGGAGGTCACATTTACAAAGATTGTCCTCACAGAGGTGAAAAAAGGAGAACTGTTCACAATGTACAACAAGATAAAACTGTGGAGGACATGGGAAGAAATGTACCAAGGATCTATGCATCCCTAGACAACAAGCAAGAAGAATATCAATCACATATGATTGAAGTGGAAGGTATGATCAACAACCAAACCATTTCTATTTTAATTGATTCAGGAGCTAGTCATAGTTATATAGATCCTAAGATGGTGGAAAGTTTACATTTGCCAAGAAGAATGCATGGAAAATATTGGTTGGTGCAGCTGGATACCGGAGCCAAAAGAAAAGTCAATGAGATGGTTGAGTCATGTCTTATGGACATGAATGGATTTAACACCAAAGGAAGATTTGAACATCTTACCTTTAGGTTCCTATGACTGTCTAATTTGGATGGATTGGTTGGACCAACATCATGCTATCCTATAATGTCATAACAAATAATTTAATTTCTTGGATGAGGAAGGGAAACTAATGAGAGTGCAGGGAATTCTTAGGGCATTAACCATCAGAGAAATTTCAGCATTGCAGTTGAAGAAATGTTACAGAAAAGGGTGTCAAATATTTGCAGCACATATGGAGAAGACACCTAGAGATAAGGTGTAAAATTTGGAAGATCATGTAGTCTTGGAAGAATTTGAAAATGTGTTCAAGGAGGTACCAGGACTACCCCCAAAGAGAGATATTGAGTTCTCTATAAATTTAATTCCTGGAGCAACTCCAGTGTCAAAGACTCCTTACAGAGTGAGTACACCAGAGTTGAAGGAGTTGCAAATGAAACTTGAAGAGATTCTGAGCTAGGGGTATATATGCCCAAGTGTGTGACCTTGGGGTACCCCAGTCTTGTTTGTAAATAAAAAGTATGGAACATTAATATTGTGCATTGATTTCAGACAGTTAAATAAAGTGACTGTTAAGAACAAGTATCCTCTGCCAAGGATTGATGATCTTTTTGATCAATTGAAGGATGAAAAGATATTTTCAATGATAGATCTTAGGCCAGGATACCATCAGGTAAGGATTAAAGAGGAATATATCAACAACACTGCCTTTAGGACAAGGTGTGGTCATTATGAGTTCACAATGGTGCCATTTGGGTTGTCAAATGTACCAGTTGTTTTCATGTGCTTAATGAATGGTGTTTTCCGAGAATATTTAGTCAAGTTTGTCAGTTTCTTTTTGGATGACATTCTTATATATTCTAAGTCAAAAGAAGAGAATGAACATCATTTGAGGATGGTTTTTCAAGTATTAAGGGAGCATCAATTGTATGAAAAATTGAACAAGTGCTCATGTTATTAGAAGCAAATTCATTATTTGGGGTATATCATTTCAAAGGATGGGATAGTAGTGGATCCTGAGAATATAGAAGCCATTAGAGAATGGTCAGTGCCAAAGAATGTTATAGAGGTGAGATCATTCATGGGTATTGCAAGCTACTATAGGAGATTCATTGAAATATTCTTAAATATTGCACACCCAATCACATCCTTGCAAAGAAAGGGTGTGAAGTTTCAGTGGACATTGGATTGTGAAAAGAGTTTCCAACACTTGATACAATTATTAACAAGTGCTCCAATACTAAGGATTGCAGACCCAAATGAATACTTCATTTTATGCACAGATGCATGTAAACATGGACTTGGTGGAGTCCTCACTCAAAATGGGTTTGTTATATGTTATGAATCAAGGAAGTTGAAGGAGCATGAAAGACACTATGCCACTCATGATTTGGAGTCGGAAGCCATAGTGCATGCCTTGAGGAAATGGAGACACTAACTCATGGGGAAAAGGTTTGAGCTAAGAATAGACATAATGGTCTAAAATATTTATTTGATCAACCAACTCTAAATTTTAGGCAAAGCAGATGGTTAGAATTTCTGAGTGAATATGAATTTGATATAAAGCATATCAAGGGGAAAGAGAACAAAGTGGTTGATGCACTCAGTAGAAGAGTGCATGAAATGCATGCTACAACCATTAGCATGTACCAATCAGATTTAAAACCTAGAATGATAGAGGCTGCCAAATCAGATTTGCAATACAAGCAATTAACGACAAAATCACAACAAGGTATTTTGTAGCAGAAATTTGAGGAATACAAGCTAAATAATGATGAAATTATCATGTAAAGGGGAAAAGTTTATGTACCAAATTCTAATGAATTGAAAAATTTGATATTGAGAGAAATGCATAATGTGCCTTATGCTAGGCACCCAGGATATCAAAAAATAGTTCCATTTGTCAGGAGACAATATTATTGGCCAGGCATGAAGAAAGAAGTTGTTGATTTTATTGCCAGATGCTTGGAATGTCAAAAGGTAAAGGCTGGGCATAGACACCTAGCTAGTTTGCTACAACCATTACCCATTCCTAAGTGGAAATGGGAAGTTGTAACAATGGATTTCATCACCAAACTGCCCAGAACAAACAAACAACATGATTTTATCATGCTAGTGGTGGATAAGCTTACTAAAGCTGCCCATTTTATTCCACTTAAGCTCACTCACAAGAAAACAAACATTGTTGATGTTTATATGAATGAAATTGCAAGATTACATGGCATACACAAGACAATTGTTTCTGACACAGATCCAAAATTTACCTCAAAATTTTGGAAATGATTATTTAATGGATTTGGAACAAATTTGAATTTTAGTACAACTTATCATCCATAATCAGATGGAAAAACAGAGATGGTGAATCGAGTGATTGAGGATATGTTGAGAATATATGTGATGGATAAACCATAATAATGGGAAAACTACCTACACTTGGTAGAGTTTTCTTATAACAATGGGTACCAAGAATCTCTAAATATGAGCCCATTCGAGGCACTTTATGGAAGAAAGTGCAACACACCAGTAAGTTGGGATAACCCCGTAGACAGAGTAGTGTTTGGGTCATATTTTCTCAGGGGAATGGAGGAGTAAATGATAAAAATAAAGAAAAATTTAAAGGTCACCCAAGATAGACAAAAACGTTATGCTGATAAGGGCAGAACTCACATGGAATTTAAAGTGGGTGATCATGTCTTATTGAAAGTGAAAGCCAACAAAAGTTTCTTGAGTTGGGAAATTGTTCAAAGTTGGCAGCTCACTATTGTGGGCCGTTTGAAATCCTAGAGAGGATTGGTCCAGTTGCTTATATGATTACATTGCCTGCATCTATGTCTATTCATAATGTATTCCATGTATCTTTGCTCAAGAAATATATACCTGATGCTAATCATGTTATTGATTGGAATGTGATTCAGGTGGAATAAGAAGGCGCTTTCCAAGTGAATCTAGTACGCATTCTGGACTGGAAAACCAAACAGTTCCAGAACTGAGCCATAGTGCTTGTAAAGGTCCAATGGACCTGGTAAGGTCCCGACAACACTACTTGGGAGCAGGAGGATGTAATGCGGGCAGAATACCTACATCTTTTTGAGGATTTTTGAAATTTTGTTGTACATGGGTACAGGATGCACTGAGAACAGTGCACAAATAAGGGGAGTGGATTGTAATATCCCTAAGGATGAACCCAATTGTAAATGTAAATGCAAATGTACTTAATCTGGTGAGTTGTATGACATTAATTTATATGCACAATTCATGGTATAGTGCGCGCATGTACAGCGTAGTAAAATGAGGAAGTGTGCACATTTGTGGATACCACACGCAACAACTTGAGTGTGCGTGATTGTGAAGCAAGCGAGCCTTTCATGTGTATATGCTATGTTTTATAGGCTGGTGAGCCAGTTATTATAAGCTAGGATGCTTATGTTTTGATTAAGACATAGAGCCTAGATGTTAAAGGCCAATGCGTCTGGTTTTGTACATGTCTCATAATTAACATAAATACATCGCTACGTGCAGACCGACCACGATAAAATAGATGGGGGACTAAACTCCACTAGTTAGGGAAAGGGAGGGGCTAAGTTAAGGAAAGGGGTTAAGCTAGGGAGCTTAAGCCAAAAAATAATATTATATTAATATTTATTAAATCATAAAGTATGGACAATTATTTTATCCTAAGTTTTAAAGTTGGGTCCAAGTGGACCAAAGTAGCTCCCAACATGACAAGTGTCAAGTTGGGGACATGCATACATATTGCTAGGACTTAGTTCATTTCCTATCATCTTTCCATGATTCCTTCCATCATTGATCCATGTAGTCAATCATCCATAAGTATTCACACCCATTGAACTATCCTTTGTATCTTGATGATTGTACATGAACCCATATCCATAGACATTTTGTGTTGGTGTATCTGGTTAGCTTGGGATTTGGACTGAAGAAGCAGGGTGTCAGGTCCGTGAAAAATTCTCTAGGTGATTGTTGGGGATTGATTTCCTAAAGTTGTTCAACTGCAGCTACAGTTCTCTGAGACTTCCTGTTCGACCTGTTGTTGAAGCCCAGAAAGGAAGTGGGGCAGCTGAAGGACTGTTGAGTAGAGAAGGGGCACACTTCCTGGGTGTGACATGCATATGGGGAATGAGGGACTGTGGGATGTTAGTTTGAGTTGGCACCTGAGACGAAGTCCTTCGTATTTTCCATGAGCCTTTATCCTAGTTAGGAGTCCCTTTACCCGAGTGGAGTTTAGTTCCAACTCACGGGTGACTCACTGTTGAGAATGATGAATAGTATGGTCTAAGTCTAGGAGGTTCGTGGAAGGTCTGCATGCAACTGGTGACATTCTTACCAAGATAAGTGTCAGTTGAGTGATAAATTTACATGCTATATTGTTATTTACATGCTTATATTTATAGGTTTATCTTATGTGTGTTTATAATTGTCTAAATGTTAGGGGTATTTCCTATATATGTTGCATGTCTATGTTTATTGTTATTTCAGTGTGAATTCATGCATTTACGTAATGTATTTGTCTGTTACATTTTAAATATAAATCTTCCGCAAGAGTGTTGTGTGTGTATGTTTTTAAATGCATGCATTTAGAAAATTTATGTGGCATAGCTCAATTGGATGTTGGGTATGTTACAGTATGTTCCAAAGAGAGAAAATAGTAAGATTTCTATGGTGTAACATGGCCTACCATGGATGGCCAGGGACGTTACAAGAGGACACATGCTCGAGGTGGATTTTCTCAGTTGCATCCAAAAATCTTCGACAATCTCCAAGATTTCTTTACAAAATACAAGAATTTCCTGTCGTAACTCAAAGCTTGTGGGGTTGATAAATCTAAGGGGGAGAAACAAATGATTCTCACCATTCTCTCTAAAATTGGTCTTGAATTATCTGTGTTTGTATCCAAATTCCATTCATTAAAATTCACCTCTGGAGCCAGCTAGAAGATGCCTTCTCTTGAGGAATTTATTGAATCCATGACAAAAGAGAAAACCAAGTTCATCAACATGGCAGGAATCAAAGGCCCAAAGGTGCATGAACTTAATATGAAATATGGAATCCATAAATATCATAAATATAAAGATAAATATGAAAGGAAAGATAATGTAAATCCGAAGAAGGAAGGGTACTCAAAACCCTTCACCGATGCCTTTGGATCCAAAGGGGGAAAGGGAAGAAAAGGGGAGAAATGCACGTACTTCCATAAAGGATTCCATCTAGAATCTGCATGTATGTAGAAAAAAATAGATCTAATCACTCAAGTACTTCATAAAATTAACATTGGATATCACATCCCCGAGGGTGTCTAGAAGAAGAAGCCAGAAGATCAAAATCCTAAGAAATATAATTCTATCCATGTCTTGATTTCCATAAACTCCTCTCCCGATGCTTGTATCGTAGATTTAGGAGCATCACATCACATGGATTCCACAAAAGTAGTCAATTCTTCATTGGATGTGTGAAAAGTTTCTCCTATTCTTATGGGGGACAACTCTCCATTCGAGGTCACCGATAAAGGAAGGATTGAACTCACTAAAGGAAGCTTCAAGAATGTGTTGCATGTTCCCAAACTTTTCGTTAATCGTCTCTCTGTGTATCAGATGAGGAATTCTGACACCAGAAATAAATTCATATTCAAACCTAATGCATTTCACAGCTATAACATGCAAACCAATTCCAAGGTTCCTACTGGTGAGGTAAATCATCAATATAGATTGTATAATTTTTTTGAATTTATTGAACAGGATTCTGCTTTACTTCTTACCCATGTTGATGAAAGTAGTAGGATATTTCATGAAAGGTTCAAGCATTTTAATTTCAGATATATGAAACATATTATCAATAAAATATTGGTTGATGGTCTACCAGACATCCATTTCTCGAAAGGAATCTGTGAGGGATGTGTTCTTGGAAAACACCCTCAAGAGAAATTCAACTAAGGAAAGACTCAAAGAGATTTCTCTCCTTTAGATTAGATCCATAGTGACCTGATGGGTCCTTTCTTGCATCTATCAATCAACAAATCATCTTTTTTTCTCATTTTTGTTGATGATTTCTAACGTTTTAGATGGATTTACTTTATCAGGAAAAAATACAAGGTATTTCAACACCTCAAAGATTTCAAATCCCTTGTTGAGACAAAGTCCGGAAAGAAAATAAAATTCCTCTGAACTGATAATGGGGGAGATTATTTCAATCATAATATTCATAAAATTTTTCATGAGGCAGGGATTCAGTTGCAACACACAATTCCCTATAATCCACAACAAAACGAAGTTTCTCAGCGGAAAAACAAATCTCTAAAAGAGATGCCATATTGCATGCTACATGCAAAGTCACTACCACAGAGACTATGTGCCAAAGCACTTAATTGTGAAACCTACATCTAAAACAAATCTCCCCATAGATATGTCAAGGATAATACCCCCTACGAGTCTTGGAGCAGCCTCAAACTGAAAGTGACCCACTTTCATATTTTTGGTTCACATGCATGGGCCTGGATTCACTCTTAAAAGAGGAAGGAACTTGATCCATAGAGAACATAGTGTATCTTTTTTGGATACCCTGATGGTGTAAAGGGATAAAAACGTATTGATCTTTACTAGGACTGGCTTATCATTGAGCGAAGTGTCCAATTCGAGGAAAGAGTCTCGCATGCACCTCAACAGCTGCATGCAGACACATTCATTCTTCCACCTATCTAAGATGATGAGCATGCACATGTTGACTCTTCTTGAGAGAAGATTTCTAATTCATAGGATTCAGATTATCCAGATACAAAGTCAGTACATTCAGATGCATATTCAGAGAATCCATATGTAGATGCAGAGCCAGAGCAGAGGCCCAAGTGGGCACATACTACTCTTTAGGATGTAGGAGATCATATTGGTGATCCAACCGATACTAGGAGGACTCAATATGATTTCTAGGATTCTCCTATTTCACTCACGACCACTAAACCATTGCCCTCCAGGAATCTTTTCTTGGTTCAATATTTAGATTTATAGTCTTATTGCAAGGCTGCTAGAAATCCCTTTTGGGAATGTGCCATGCCGTAGGAGTACAACTCCCTCCTCGAGAACCAAACTTTGGATATGGTTCCCCTTCTTTATGGAAGGAAACTTATCAAGTGCAGATGGGTCTACAGGATCAAGAGCATAGTGGATGGGCAGATTAGCAGATAGAAAGGGAGGCTAGTTTACAAAGTCTTTCAACAGGTGCATGGCATTGACTATGATGAGACCTTCACTCCAGTAGTGAAGATGGATTCCATAAGTTTGGCACTTTCCATTGCAGCTGCCAAGGGATGGGAATTCTATCAGATGGACATGAATAATGAATTT
This sequence comes from Picea mariana, assembly GCA_032191745.1. Classification (NCBI taxonomy): domain Eukaryota; kingdom Viridiplantae; phylum Streptophyta; class Pinopsida; order Pinales; family Pinaceae; genus Picea; species Picea mariana. The sequence continues at coordinate 102,692 of JASDQU010013812.1, read as the reverse complement.
CTTCATGGTGATCTCTCTGAGGATATCTATATGGAGCAACCCCAGGGATTTATGCAGGATTCATCTTTGGTGTGTCGACTGAAGAAATCTATTTATGGCCTTAAGCAGGATTTGAGGGCATGGTATTCTAATATGGAATCCTACCTAGTTTCATAGAACTTTGTATGTTGTAAATCATACCCGAATGTATATATTCTCAGGATTGCTAATTCACTTCTACTCTTAGTTTTGTATGTTGATTATTTTATGATAACCAATTTATCGACTTCATTGATTGTTGCAGTCAAGAGGATTCTACATGGCATGTTTTTTACCATGGACATGGGTCTTCTACACTTCATCCTTAGACTCGAGATCAGTCAGGATGCATAAAGAATCAAACTATCTTAGGCCAAGTATGCATGAGATCTCCTTGAGAGATGGTGGGGAAAATCCACTGGTTGACATCACACTGTACACACAACTAGTGGGGAAATTTTTGTATCTCACACACCCCATACCAAACCTCTCCTATGAAATTGGTTCAGTTTATGGGTTCATGCAAGAGACACATGAGCTACATTGGAATGTTTCAAAGTGTATCCTTCAATACGTACATGGAAACATCACCTTTGGGATTCATTATGCAACAGAATCTACATTAGATATCATTAGGTTCACTAATTCTGGTTGGGCTGGCGATAACATTGATCGCAAGTCCACATCTGGTTATTCACTCAGTCTTGGTTCTGGGCATATATGTTGGTCGAGAAAGAAGCATGATTCCATTGCTTTATCTTCAGCTGAAGAAGAGTACAGAGGGGTATTTAACATAACCATTCAAGCTATGTGGCTACAACATTTCCTCATTGAGTTAGGAATTCAATTTCATCACTCGATCATCATCTAGTGTGAGAACTAGAGCACTCTGAATTTATGTAGAGATCCAGTTCAGAGGCAATGAATAAAGAAAATCGAGATCCACATGCACTACATCCAGGGCTTAGTGAAAAAGGAGATCATCGACCTACAATTTTGTCCTTCAACGGAAAATATGACATACATATTCAACAATACCTTCACTGAACAGAAGTTCCAATCTTTGCGAAGTCATCTTGGAGTGAAGGACATAGTTGCCTAGCAACTGTAATTTTTTTTTTTACATACATTGTACCTTGNGGGGGGGTTTCCATGAGGTTTTCCCTCTTTCCTCACTTTATTTTAGTGTATCTTTTGTATTTGGGTACCTAACATGGCCTCGTTGTCGGGACCCATTCCTTATTTTCACCATAGTGATGTTCAAAGGGGTGTTGGAGTTACTTCACACACACCTAGGATTTATTTTTCCTAAGTTTTTTCCTTGTTTATTATTCATTATCTAGTCTCTTATATTTTAGGAAGAATATTCCTCTAGGTAGAACATTCTCTTCAATTTTCACTTCAGTTTGACTAGTTGAGTGGAGTCTAGATGCTGCATTGGTTTTCTCACCATGCAACATTGGGATCATCTCCAGCTAATGCACATTAGCCTTGGTATCATCACCATACTAGCAAATTACCCATGATTCCCTGATATTCTCCTCACTTGACTTTGTTTCAGTCAGTTAACTGAACAATGGTATACTAGTTAACTCATCTAGGTGGCAGTTCAGTCTTGTAACTGCCCGAGAGACTAGACTAGGTGTCATTTCACTCCTGTAACTATTTGTGTTCATATCACTCTAGACCACCACTATGGCACATTGGTTTCTCCTCCAGTGCGCATTGGTTGAGTTATACAAAGTATATCATGTGTAAATTACTCATTATTCATTATGTTTAATGAGAATTCTTCCATTATTTATCTCCTTCTTCTTCTTTCTCAATTTCTCTATGCAAATGTGTGTGGTATTTTCTAGTTAGATCTATTATGTGCAGGTTAAAAAAATTTACACATTATACCGTGAAAAGTACAAAGGTAACTGAAAGGATTAATTATTTATAATCAAGGAGCTTCTAGTTCAAGAAAGAACGAAGAATTCAAGCTAGGACCGGCCCAAAATCAAACAATTGGAGGAGGGTTTTTCAAGGGAACCATACCATATGTAAAGGTAGACCCTGTGGCGACACAAGAACCTAAGCAAAGAATTGAAATTGCACTGATGAATAAAACTATCAAGCAAATGCAGAGCGAGATAACTAGATTAAGAAGGGGAGATAATTATGTGGAAAATCCAAGAATGCTAGTCCTAGAGAAAAGAAGGAACCCTCCCCAAGAAAACATAGTGAAGTTTGAAAATACAAATAATCCACAAAGACTAAGGGTCCCTAGGCATCCTACTCCCAATGTAGTTGTTCTCGATGATATGTATGATGAGAAAATAGTTGAACAAGAAAATTGTTACTCACCTGATGAAATTTCTGAAGCTATGAAGATAGACAGATGTGAAACGTCCACGTATATATTTGAAGAAGGAGAAAACGACACCAAATCGTAAGAGAATGTCACCCAGACAAGAGGATTTCTAAATAAATTCAATAATAAGAGTGAATATAAAAAATAAAAAGTGAGAAAAGGGAAAATGAGAAAGTGACAGATAGTGTTGGAAGTAAAAGGTAACATTTGAAATCAAACTCCACTCAGATGACATATAATTTTGTAGATGTTTGTGTAACATACCTCTCTGGTGCACTGAGAAAACTTATTTTTAAGGACACTTGCTCGCAAGTGATCTAGACTTTTGTGATGTTAAACCCTTTATACTTGATTATGATGCGATTGACAGACGACATGATGTTTTACTAGTTTTGATTGACACAGGTGCTGCTGACTCTGTGTTATTGAGTGTGCAGGGTTTTTGACCTGGAGGATGCAGAGGCATCGGTAGAACCCCCTTGGAATCCGGACTGAGTTAGGGAGTGTGCTTTTGGGTTTATATATTTACTGTGATGTTTTATTTGATTTGATGATTTGATGTTGACATTTCTAACCTTATTGTTGATGATGCAGGCTGACGATAGCTTGCCGACCAGACTCACATATGGAGTAAAGGGGCCACACACGATTCCAGAGAGGTTGAGGGAGAGGGGTGGACAACATCCCTGCCACCGCCTACTAGCACTCCCGCCGTGGCTCGAACTGTAGGTTAATGATTACCTAGTTCGAGAGGATCCACGATGCCATGAGGACAGACTGCGACAGTCGCTCACGATGATTCTAAGGGGAGCGCAATAAGGCGGGGGCCTTATTCCTTAGAACCCTTAGTCTCCCACAAGTTCACCTGGCGGAGTATTGACTCCAAGGGTTATAGATGTCTACCAATCAGTCCAGTTGGCGAGTGGCACCCTTGGAGCACGTGGTGCATCCTAAAGAGCACGTCGCACAAAAGAAACTCAGTTGGCGAGTGGCACCCTCGGAGCATGAGGTGCATCCTGAAGGGCAGGTCGCACAAAAGAAACTCAAGAGGCGAGTGGCACCCTTGGAGCACGTGGTGCGTCCTGAAGGGCACGTCACAATAATGTGGATGAAGAAGTCAAACTAAATATCCCTAAGTCATCAACACCTGAATAAACGCTTAAACAATTCCCCTAACCAGGCATCGCCAATTTAGAATTTGAGCCCTTTGACAAAAAAAACAAAACATAATTCAAGACTATACATTAAATATTCATTCCCCCTATGATTTGCAACCTCCACCTAAACCAAGGAGTCTCCTTCCTTAATTAAATACATAAAACAATTCCTCCGTTAATTGAATTCATAAAGTAATTCCTTACTTAATTGCATACATAATGTTATCACTCCAAGAAACCCTTTGTGGTTGCAGAACAAAGGTGCTTGGTAACTTAACAAATGAATGTTTTTTGTATTTTGTAAATGTGGATCAATAGGACAACTCAATACAGCTTATAGCATTCAAACATGAAAATGATAAACAAATAGACAGTGCTCTCAAAGATTGATTAATCAGCAGATAGCTTTAAAGTGAGTGAAGAACAGATTGTAACTAAACCAGTACAATGTAGGGTCTAAGAGACAATCAGGAGACTTATTATCAGGGTATGAGCTAAACAATGGGATAACAGCCATTCAAAGTTTGACAACATAGATAATAATGCAGAAGAAAGATGGAAAGCTAGCAATCAAAATTGAAAGGAACCTGTGATCTGTATTAGCATAGAAAGTCTGAGTACAATAGCCAATTACTCTATCCAAAATCGAACCCTTGTGTTCTCTTCTAATCTAATATTTATAGCATTACATAGCAGTCCTTTGATCCTAAAAACATGGATCAAATAATTTGAAAATAACAAGTTGAAAACTGTTTGCAAAAGAAGTGGGATGTTGCCTCAGAATGAGGTCAATCCCAGATTTGTCTCAATTGGTTGTTGGTGATGTGTAGACAACCTTCCAAGGCTAAAAGATCATTCTCCCATGAAGACCAAGTCGAGTTGGCTAAGATGGCAGAATACCCTGTTTTTTAGTTCAAATGAAATTGTCCATATACCTTTGAAATAATACCTTTCTTCATCATATATCAAAAATGACCGCTGAACTGGATCTGATAATTCATTAGATAAGCATTGGAAAAGGTTCCAAATCTTTTCGTATCAAAAATCCCTGACCTGTGAAAAAACTCATTCAAATTCTGGACACACAGACTTTCGGTGGTTGACTGGAACAATTCCTGGGTGAGTTATCCACCGAAAGCGTCTGTTTCGGTGGTTAATGAGCATAGTATGGCTCGCCTAAACCACCGAATGTCGCACTTTGAAGACCTTTCAAAATTGCAAAAATGGTTGTTCTGAAACTCCTTTTAACATTCATACTTTCTAAGGTACTGTAGTCTTGATTCAAGTAGACCTTCGAACCTTTGTTGACTGTGCAGGAGAATCTGTTACATCTATTATGGTTGTGGCCAGATTGGCCAAGGTGTCTAACCTAGTTTTTTCTTCCTCTGATGATTCAAAATTCTTTAGCTTGAGCCTTAGGACCCTTAGTTGCCTGTATAATTTCATGTTTTCCTTAATCAACTCTCTGTTTCTACCTTTGATTGAATCATGCTTTTCTTTAAGGGTTTCATTCTCTTTGAATAGTTCAGCAACCTTCTTTGTTAACTCTGTGTTTTCCTTTTTGATTACTCTCTCGAGTACTTCCATCTCATAAATTTCTCACAGAAGCTTATTGATTTTCCTGGTCTTACCTTTCTGAGGCTTGCTAGATGAAGCTTCTGCTTTCGGTTGCCTGTGTGTTTCTGAAGGCTTTGATGGAGGTGTGTTTATCTTCAGTTTTACATCTTGTTTGATATGCAATTTGTGCTGTGTCTTTTCCATCTCTCCCTCTGAACCAGAATCACTATAAGGCAGGTTGAGAGGGTTTTTCCTTGTCATAAGGTTTATGTCTTCAAATTTTATCTTCCTCTTGGTTCCTCCCTGGCTGCTGGGTGTTGCCTTTATAGAATCCCTGGGCATTGAAATCCCTTTCCTCCTCTTGTGATTAGTAGGATCATTCCTCCTTCTGGACTTCTTTGCTTTTATCTCTGGAGGTTTTTCTGTCTGAAACTCGTTCCAGAACAAGAAGAAACTCCACTCTATTTGCTTTCTTTGAAGAGCTTGTTTGATGAGGAGGGTAATCAACCATTGATGAAATATTCTACTTGAAACTTTAGTGGGCTGAGCCTTTACCTGTTTTGACATTTTAATCAGGTTCTTGTGAAAGAAATAGGGTATGTTTAAGTGTTCCCTGCCTGTGAAGTGATTTAACAGTTTGAAATGGTAGTAAATCACCCTGTTATAACGCCCTTCACAGGTTATGTATACCAAAATTGCCTTCAGCAATGTCTGCCATTTTAGTTCCAGATAGGACAAGGAATGTCTTTCTTCCATGTCAAATTTTTATGGACTGGCAACAGATAGGACCTGAAATCAACATTTGAGGGTGAAGAGGTTTTGAACTGGCAAACCCCTGCCCTAGGAAACCCCGTGTATTCGGCAATAGAGGCCTCATCTATGATGAACTCCTCTCTGCTTATTTTGGCAATCCTGCCATCGTATGAGAGGGAAAATGCTTCAGCAATTTGTTGGTGAAAGGTTGTTAATTTCTCACAATATGAGAAAACGCCAACCTGTTTAAAGCATTCTGCAACCTATGGATGTTCCTCAAAGTACCACATGCCATCTGTTTCTGACCTTAATGCAGGATCGGATTTTGACATAACTGAAAGTGAACTGTATCTGAAACTATAGTCAACCAGGTATTCGAGAAACAACGGTTCTAGGAACTAAGGATATGGTCGATGTCACTTACGAACAGACTGTGAAATAGTTTGACAGGGCATAGGATTTATAAATGCGCTAGAATATCGAACCACATTTAAATGACAGTCTGACAGGGAAAGTCGAAGCTTCAACTTTTCGGGTGCAAATGTATTTATGAAATTTTGGCAGGAGAAAGCTTACAGACTTACCCGATAATCCAATCCGTTTTCCTTGACTCAAAATGCTGGTTGAATTCGAAGACACCATGCCAATCGCCCAAAAAGAGGGACCAAGATTTGAAAATCACGATTTGCTGGAAAAATCGCGTGTTGATAGTTATCTTCAGTGATTTTCGGGCTCCATTATAACACCTTGAGTTTTAAAATGAACAAATGACATGTCGATAATGATGAATGTATCTGCCACTGGGAAGGAGGGAAGCTCCGTGCAACCGTATCTAACTATCACTGCTCGGCGTATATTTGGAAATGATTATGCAGTGGATAATACGCAGGTGTTTGGAACCTTTCAGTTGAACCCCACGAACGAGCATCACCTCCCACAACGCGAGCTTTCGGCGGTTTGAACTTCTCATCATTGCAACGAATTTTGACATCTGGCTCGTGCGAAAGCACGAGCTTTCTTTTTACCCGTTCAAACCTTTTCAATGGTTTCTTGCTTTTTGTATCGACCACTTATCTGACGAAACTAAACACTTTCGGTGGTTAATGAGCACGCTGGGGGCTCGCCCAAACCACCAAAACCTGTTGTTTTTCCAATTTCTTGACCGAACCAAAACCAAGAATTTTCTCAACTATAAAAAGCACAAAAGTAGCTTAAGTACGCGACCAATAGCCAGGATATCCTATACAAAGTTCAACCGAAAGAACGGTTTCACTTTGGGAGTTAAAATTTGGCTCCAACTGGGATGGGCATCTCCCTGTGAGGTGACCAAGACCCTAGCTAGACTCAGTAGCCTTATTACAATCTGAAAAATAGTTGCTAGTACCATTGGGCATGGAGTTATTAGAATACCAAAAATAAAGAAAACAAAACTGAAAAACAAAATATGTACAAGAAGAACCTGGCTTCAAAGAAGCCTTATGAGAAATAGATCTTCAGGAAACACCCGTTGAAAGGGCCCCCTGATACTGGCTCGCCTGAAAGAGTTTGAAGAATGAAGGTGTTGTTCTGCTGTACCTCTGTTATGACAAAAGGACACGTCCAAAGAGCCTCAAACTTTCCGTGCTTCCCTTTCTCCTGCCTTGCTGCATCCCATTTTAAGACCATATCCCATGTTTTGAAAACATCTGATTTGACTTTCTTGTCGAAATTTCGCTTGATCATTTCCTGATGCAATTCATTTTTTTCTAAGAGCTTCTTTCTATCTTGTTGCAGTTGTACCAACTCATGAATCCTCCTGGTCAGATCACTTGGTTCCTCATCAGTTTCCTGTAAGAATTTTGCAACTGGTAATGCAAGTTGAACAGGAAATATGGCCTTAGTACCATATACCAACTTGAAAGGAGATGTACCAATTGATTTTTTGCATGTTACCCTGTCAGCCCACAATGAAAACTTTAATTTGGAATCCCAACCTCTGGCATTCTGCTCAAGTAGCTTCTTTATGATTCTGACCAAACTCTTGTTTGATGACTCAGCTAGACCATTCCCTTACGGATAGTAGGCTGTGGAATGTACCAGCTGAATTCCCAGCTCTTCACACAATTTCACCAAGTGTTTATCTTTGAATGCAGCAGCATTATCAGCAACCAGTCTTCTGGGACCGCCAAATATGGCGAATATATTCTCCTGCAGAAAGTTTATGATGACAGTGTGATTAGCATTCC
>JASDQU010013812.1:44455-61291 GCA_032191745.1 Picea mariana | reverse complement strand
ATGTTGAATTTTATGTTGAATTATCTTTTATTGAGGAGTGGCTTGCATAGGCCAAGTATGATGGAGATCAAAGTGGTGACATAAAATTTTCCAAGAACCAAATAAAGAGGCAACCTTTGGAGTTGTTGAGACTATTGCAATAGTGCAAGAGGAGATCAATGAAAATAAAGATGTTTTTGATCTTATAGTGGTTGAAAAAAATGTTAAATCAACAATACTTGAAGTACAAGTAGTAGAAGAATAAGAATTACCAAATGAAAAATATAGAGATGATGAAGAAGATGAGAAGAAACATTATGTAGAATATAAAATTTGGAGAGAAAAAAGAAAAAACGCTTAGAAAATAGAGAGTACAAGCTACACCAACATGAAGTAAATAAGGTAAAACATTTTAGTTTTTAGTTGATATCAAGTGTTATAAGCCTAGATGAGACTTACACTAGTAGGCCATCATGTTATGAATTTTGTAAGACTTTTTTAAGCCTATAGAGGCAGTGTCCATTGTCAAGGGTTCGCTAATTTTTTAGATGAGTTTCAGTTACTTCCATTTAGCTAAAGAAATATCTAGAAGAGTTGAGTTCTATTATTAGTAAACTTCGTGTATTTATCTCTTCCTTCAACATTCAAAGTAGTGCAAGGATCAAGTTTTAGGGTCACAACTCGTCTTGTGTTTGGTTTTGTGTGTTTTTTTTCTTGAATTCATTGTTTTTTTCTCTTCTTATGTTTGGTTTTGTGTGTTTTTTTGTTGAGTTCATTGTTCTTTTCTTCTATGGAACCATGAAAGAATATTGAATATTTATAATTAACTACCTAATTCATGCATTATTTTAAGTAAATCCCTAATTCATACATTGTAATATCTTGAATAGGTTGGAATGGAATGTAAATTTTGGCGATGTCAAAGGAGTTAGTTTACTTCGAAAAAACATTTCATGACATATTTATCAGTAACTCTAAAAGATAAACTATGCTTATGTACAATGGTGTGATCATCATAATAGCATTATAGTAGAAACTCCCTAGTTGTATGGTGCCGAAATTTGTTCATATGCTCAAGTCATTCCTTTTGCTGCTACGAAAGAGCCTCCAACTGCTTAGTTTCCTTCCTTGCGAAAGTAGATGGGAAAATTAGCGTCCATCATTTATTGAGTTGATCTGTTTCAAGTGTTGTGAAAGAGAGACTACATTTTTAAAGTTGAAAGCTACAATCCTATCAAACAAGTCTCTTTATGAAACCTGCAATCTAAATTTCCCTACCTAGTTTCTCCCAAATATTAGATGTAGTTTTGGAATAACAAACAATAGGGTGGCCAAAATTAATCCCCACGATGGCAACAACAAGACCTCCAAGACAAGTGTAGAAAAATATATTGATCTTCCTCCTCACAATTTAGGTTTGTTTATTCATAAGAATTTTACAATAATGCATACTATACTATGGTTGATCCAAGGATAATTTGAAAGCACACCGACAAAATTCATAGATGACTTAACGATGATAAATTTTAAAATCAAAACAAATATACAAAAACTAAATGTAGGCGCCAATTTTTATGGATCATTATTTCATTCGGCAAGAATTCACAAATGCTCAAAATCAAGTCAAGTGGTAAATGGAAAATGGCTAAAGAATGTGTATTTTATTCTGGGACTGATTGGTTGGCCTTAGGTGTCCTATTTGTTTCCTTTATTATCTTTCTAGGCCAAGTGTTTGATAAGTAGTTCAACTTATGTAATGTGTCTATCCTCTATTGTTTGCGAGTCTCCACATATATATTGGTTCTTCCACTTTCTTACTATTCCACTCCCATGATTGAACTTCTCATTTTTTTAAACTGTTGATTGAGCTTCCTTCCAACTCTATCCTCAACCTTTCAACATAAACTGCATACACTTAATTCTCACCTTTCTTTAATGTGTTCCTTGATACTCTTTCCTTGATGCATTCCAAGTATACATTGACACCATTTATAAGTAAGGTAGAACATGTAACATTGACCCTTGAAAAAAAAATGAAAAATTCAACATAAAAGAGAATAGATTGAACTAAAACTTGTGATGTTTTAAAGCTTCTCAAACCTGTTTCAATAGATTTCAATGCACTCAAATTCAACAATTGGACCATAAAGAAATACTAGGTCTCCACACTTATTGGCACTGAATATTATTTGATGGAATCTGCAATATGTCCCAACAATTTTCCATCTAACATCAATAAGACCATATTTTGGTAATAAAATCACTTTAAATTCAAGCTTATGCCAATAAAATCCATCAACCTATAGCCAGTCTATTTAATAGAAAACTTCACTCCTCTCATGTATGCAAGCAAGAACCCAATGTCTCAATTCTCTGTCCAATCCCAAATGACCCAAGCTGGGGCATTCAAGAACACTTTTATCGATGTCTTCAGAGTGAGTATTATAAAAGGAATTCAAAATCATTGCCTGTAAAGAGGAGTGTTCTAAAAATTCTTTGATTCCATCTCCTATAACTAACTCACGACCAGTAATATTTATTTCTTTCAAATTTGGACAGTGTCTCGCAATAACAAATGGTGACACATCTGATATACTAATTAACCATGAGATGTTTATGCTTTCTAGGTTAGAAATCCCCTTAGGAGATACACACCCAGCATTAGTAATTCATGGCCCAACATCAGTAATTCAACACTTGTAAATAAGACAATTATTTTAGAAGACTAAACCCTAAGTTTGTAATTCTATCACATTCACAAAAATCGAGCCTCTTTAATGATTCTGTAGTTCATCCAGTTTCTAATGAGACCAATTACCAATCAGTGATCAATGTAAAACCATGTAGTATGAGAATTTCCAAGTACCCAACAACCTCGATAGCTTTTAATGCTTGATCTGTTATCTTGTTATATAATCCCAGGTCTAAATGTATAATGTTTGGGCATGATTTCATGAGACCTGTGACACCCACATTACCTAAGCCCTTTATTCTCCTCAAATAAACCTCTCTCAAGTATCTACACTTAGCAACTATGCATCAAATTCCTTGTTCAGTTACAGTGTCTACATGGGAATCCTGAAATACATCAACATAGCTCGAAGTTTGCCATAGATTCAAATTAAAGAATTGTAGGGAAAGGGAAGTGTCTAATATAAACTCTAAATCTATGTCACTGATTACAAAATGAGAAGAAAATAAGATAATATAGAGAAGAAAGAATTGGGAACAACAAAGTGAAGAGTGCATAGCATCGAGAGTATTTCATTAAGGGAAAAGGGTTGAGCTAAAAATGCTCAAGAAAATCAAGAAGATCAAGAAAAAAAACAAGAAATCCTAACGGACTCATACAATTGGCTAGAACAATTGGCAGTGTACAGTCACATACTGTTGAGGTTAGAATTATAACTAACACTCCCTCTTAAACTCAATAGTTACAAACATTAGCATTGATAATGCCTAAGTGTTGAAATTGGAAATTAAAAATGGATTTTCCAAACAAAAATGGAATTCAGAAATCATAATGCTTGTTGATCTATGTCTCAGCTCGACTTACAATACGTAACAAAAAAACTAGACTTCATCTTTTCACTTGAGCTGGGTTTCGTCTTTCTCTTCTTCCAAACTCTGTATTGTTCTACACTGGTCATTTTTTTCATTTTGCAATTGATACTAAATGCTTCATTCTTTTCCTTTTGTCTTTGTCTCTATAACATCATATTCAGAATTTGCTCAGGTTGCTTATGCCTATGTCCTTCATCTTATTCTCCAACAAAGTTTTCTTTGACAGTGGTTTGATGCCACCACTGCAAACTATCATCAATGCCCTTCATAGCTTGGGCTACACAGTCAACGGACTCCTTCCGCATTAACTCATAATAAAATCTAATTTCTTCAAAACTCCATTGCATGAAAATGGTTTCAAAATGGTCTTCATTGAAATCCCCATCCATGTCTTTATATTCCTCTTTTGGTTGCTCACCTTCATACTCAAACAACTTTTCATTCTGATATAAAGAATTATAACAGGAACCATATTGGTTCTCTTCTTTTTGTTCTTTATGAGAGCAATTACCATCATCATCATCATCATCATCATAGATTGTTTATTCAATCCATTTCAAATATGCATCAACATTATCTTCTTCTTTAGTTTCTTCATTGGAAGTCATAAGTGTAGTGGCTTGAATTCTTATGTCATCAAACCTTCTTTCAAGCACTGCTTTTGTAGTCACCAAATCATCCTCTTGGTTCTGAATGCCAAGTAGGCTTCCTCCTCCATACATCAATTCATCAATTTTATTCTTCTCTTTCATTTTTTCAAGGCACTCATCATAGGATAGATTTTCATCATCATTTTCAAGGAACTCATCATAAGATAGATTTTCATCAAGATTTATAACCTCTGTTTCAAAGAGGCAAATTTATGCAAAATGTTCATCAATCATCATTGATGTTGATCCTTTGTTGTCATCAACAAACACTACTCGAATCATTTCATCGATGTAGGTTGTTGTAGTGATAGATTCATCTTCATTTTCTACAATTTTCTCATGCTCTACTTCACACACAGATGCACCTTCTTTATTTTCTTCTGGTAGTTTTGCTTCAGGCACAAATGCTCCTTCATTATTTTCTTCTGGTAGCTCTTCTTTAGAAACAAAATGATTCTTCCGGAGTGGAAACATTCGATAAATTGTTTCTCCCTCTTTCACTATACTCTATTTCAAGAATACTCCAAACTTCTTTCAAAGATGTCATTGTTGCAACCTTGTGCAACATACTGTCATCCAAGGCTTGTTGGATTATATGAAATGCTAATGCATCCCTTTCCTGATCATGTATATTATGATAACTGTCTACAAGACACAAATAGGTATTAATTCTAACAGACCAAAATTCAAAATTCTTACCATTATACAGTGGCGGTAATGGTAGGTTCATGCTCATGTTCTCCAAATATCATCAATTTTCCTCTGATCTGCCTCTTGTGTGAGCTCCTCAAGTACAACTGGAACCTATTCATTTATCTTTGAAAAATATGTTGTCATTTCTTTGTTGTTCTCTTTCCATATATGTCTGAGATATCTTATGGGCTTCCTGAGTTGTCTTTGTTGACCCATGACAACGTTTCTTGGTTGTTCATTCAACAATTCAATCACACTTGTGGATCGACTATTCTTTCTCATCACACTGATACCACTTGATGCAAAGATACAAGTTCTCTTCATGTTTCCTGTGCGTAAAAATAGGTCTGTGAAGTTCTTTATGTGACTTCGAGCTAAAAAACGTGGGGTATACCACTTCTTTAGCTTCGATATGGCTGGATATGACTATCTGAGCATGAGATCCACGAACTCAAAGCTTCGAGATATGTTCTTTAACAACTATAGCCCCTCTAATGGAGAAATTCTGTTATCTGAGTTTACTAAAGAGTAAACAAAAATTTGAAGTTCAACTTCTCATGTGACCGAGGGTTGAAAACTAGGTGCTTTGCGACTTCGGGCTTCAGGAATTAAGACACATGAAGATATAACTTCCTTTGAATAACTGAATGGATGAATAAACGAATTGTTGCAAAGATCAAGGATATTCGTTGATTTGAGATCAATAGTCAACAATTACTTCGAGAATTTTTGCATTCATACCTTCGCGGCTCCTAGCGATATTCCTTTCTTACCTCGCAATCCTCTGAACTTGCGAACCTCCGAGCAGGGGAAGAGATCAAAAACCTCAATTAGCCGTCGAGATCTACGACTTAGAATTACTTCGGGAATTCATGTTTCGGGGATCTTTCACTGCTCGCAATAACAATACTCGCGAAGTGTCAGGGAAACGAACTATCTGTAGAGATGTAGATATAACGATCCTTAGGCCTTTGGAAATGAACGACAAATATCTTCTTCAAAACTCCAACCTTTGGGAGTTTTCGTGAGAAAATACACGAAATCCTCTAGAGTGTGAAATCTCTGAAGTGAGAGATCTTCCTCCACGTGTCCTTTTGATTTGAATGGCTGAGATTTACTTCAGCCTTCAGGGATTCAAGAGTTTTGGCAACACTACACTGTGTTTTATCTAGGCCTCGAACTAGACAAGTGGAATATCCTTCATCCACATGTCTTCATCGATGGACGGTCCAGATGAACTTTTGGGCTTCGGGCCTTTCAGAGTTCTTTACTCAACACTGCTTTCTTCCTCCCAAAGTACGAGATCGTCAAATACGAGGATCGTCTCACATGTGTCCCCTACTTGGATCGACAAGCAAAAATTGTTTATGTGTGACTGAGAGTTGTGACCTCAGCTTAGCCATTGGGAACTTATCTCACTTTGTAGGATCGATAATGGACTATGAATATCAATGGCCACAAGTGATTGCAGAAACTCAACTTTCTCTCGCTTTAATTTCCTTCTCGATCTCCACAATGTGAAGATGCTCATTCATAGTGGGATCGATATCCATCGTTTGTTTATTTATCTAGAAAGATCAACAATACTGAGGGATTGTGGAATTTCAACCTACTCATGCTTTAATTTCGTTCCTGATCTCCACAATGTCTCCCCACCATTGATCTCCCTTCAATGATATCTGACGGTTGTGACTTAATCTTTTCTTGATTTGATGGATTATCTTTCTCTCTCCCAGATCTAATGGCAGAAAATTGGGAACAAGAAAGTGAAGATAACATAGTTTCAAGAGTATTTCATTAAGGGAAAAGGGGTGAGTTAAAAAGGCTCAATCAAATCAAGAAGTTCAAGAAACAAAACAAGAAATCCTAACAGACTCGTACAACTAGCCAGAATAGTTGGCAGTGTACATTCACATACTGTTGAGGTTATAGTTATAACTAACAACTGATTCCCTTCCGAACATCAAGATTTAACAATTTTCTATACCTTTGTAGAAAGGAACATGAGAGCTATGTTGAAAAGTGTCAACCAATTTCCCATGGGGATCAGATTTCTTAACTCCCAATATTATGTATTTAGCTAAACCAAATTAGCTAAAAATAGAATATACATGCATGCACACTAAAGTGATTAGCACGTGTAACTGTTTGATTAGTTTGTGGTCAAATTGTGTAACTATGTGATAGATGTTATATATCTATGCATAACACTAGAGGTAAAGATAGGAAGTGTGTGGGAAGAGTGTGTGAGGTTTGTAAGCCTATGTTTGGTTGTTGTAATTCTCCCTTGATCAATAAGAATACCGATTATTATTTCCACCTAAATTGTTATGTTCATTGTGTGATTAATCGTTGTTGATTTTATTTATTTTCCACTAAATGTTGTCTAACTATGCTTTCGCAGCCTAAAAAGTAGTATCATAGATCAAAGTTAAAGTATCTAAGCGGAAAAGGAAGATACTACTTGATTGAGATTGTTCCTTGAAGCAAGAAAGATGACGTATTCACTACAAAGGGTGATATTTTTGTGGCCTATCTCTCATGGTCTCTGCATCATCGCACCTCTACCAAGCGAGGGGAACGATATAATTTTGGTCATCACTCCCTTCAACATGATGGTGGAGCAATAACCTTAGAAAGGAGATTTTGGAAAGTGCATATTTCATTTTTTATGAATGCGATTTTGCTTGAGGTATGTTTTATAAACATATGATATTAAAATCGTGGAGTGATATGAAGGTATGAAAGCCCAATTTTTGGTTTTATTATGCACATGGAGAATATCCCTTGGTAAACTTATTAAATGAAATTAAAGGATGGCTTGTATAAATAAATGAGTGGAGATATATTTTATCAACTTGATCATTTTTTATATGGGTGGATATCTTTTTTTTGTTTTGGTAAAAGATTTTGAATATTAAATTATTATTTTTAAATCTTTTAACTAAGGTTTTAGGGTTTTGAACATTAAAATTGTTTCTCCATAAGAAATAGCTTAGTGTTATAAGTTGTAGTTTTTGTGGGGTTTTGTGTTAATGGAAAAAGTTCAGAGTTCAAATTTTGAGGTGGAGAAATTCAATGCAAAAAATAAGTTCAAGATGTAAGATTTGCTAGTACAACAAAGATTGCAAAAGGTGTTGGCGGGAAGGACAAAGAACTGACAAGAATGACAGAGGAGGACTAGGAGGATCTCGATGTAAGATCGCTTAGTACGATTCATTTGTGTTTGACATATGAATTTTTGTTTAACATCGTTGGAGAGGAGGCAACAACAAGAGAGGTGATGATTGAGTCACCGTGAATAAAAAAAAAAGGTTTTTACCTTGGAGTTGTAAAAACTATTGATTACATATAAATGGGCATACGCCCTACATAGGGGCATGTGTACTCATGGTTTATTGGGTCACATATGAAAATTATAGACATATATTTAGCTAGATTGAATATGTGGGGGGGGAATATGGTGGGTTAACCTTGACTTGGTGAAGGAGTTAATGAGTTAAATATGTTTTTTAGGTCAAAGCACGTGGTTTTTTGGGTCCATTTGTTTTTTGGTAGCCCTTGGTATTGTGCCCATGGATCTCATGTAATGAGGTCTACAAAAGGCTTAGTGAAATTCATTATTAATGGTCCTGGAGATAAGCAGTGAAGGCTTACTTGGTTGGCTTGGCCAGATTTGGTCAAGGTTTTTTGAATGCAAAGTTTGAGGTGGAGCAGTGTGTTCATGTTAGAAAGGTGGGTTTGTTAAAAACATGATGTGTTTAGAGATTTGTAATGAAATGAACATTACCAGTTCAATCAAGTGTTTGAGAATATATGATGAAGGTAGGTTCATATCCATGGAACTTGGAAATTATTGCAAGGAATTTGGGATAGAAAGGGCATGTTCAGTAATGCCAAGTTGCAACAATAGTTGTGGAAAGAAGCAGTTGTTCTATGTGATAACTCAGTCACCATCGGTTGCAAAAGAATGCAAGATTCTGAAATAGGTATGAATATGTCATTTGGCGATTACTCAAATGTGAAATTATTTGGTTGTGATGCTTATGTTTTTATCAGCATTCTAAGTAGGACCCAGATCAAACATGTAGATTGATTTGATATGGTGATGATGTTAAAGGACACAGATTGTGGTATCCTACTGCCTACTGAATCATCATGGATATAGATGCAGTGTTTTATCAATCTACTATTATAAAATCAAACATATTAAAAGATGAAAGGTTCAATTCATGATTGGTAGTAAATGGGTATTTGTAAGGTATTGACTTCCATGAAAGTTTATCACCAGTTATTAAAAGATTGTTTCTATTCATGTTTTGTTAGCACTAGTTGTGTTACTTGATCTTGATTTAGTACATCTGGATGCTAAAACTATTTTACATGGATTTTTTTGGATAAGGGTATGTATATGGAACAACTAGAAAGGTTAGTTTAGAATTGAAACAATTTATTTTTTTGCAAGCTCAGGAATCATTGTATGGCCTGAAGCATGACACACAAATGGTACAAAATGTTTGATTTCTTCATGGTGAGCCAAATTTGACAATAAGTGAGTATAACCATTGTGTTTATGGTATATTTATTATCTTGGAATTAAATTTTATGCTTGTTGCGAGCACAAGCATGTCTTACATCAACGGGTTGGCTCAATTGGTTAGGACGTCTCATATGAAGGATCTAGGAGTAGCAAAACAAATCTTGGGCATGGAAATACACAAAGACATGAACGATGGTAATCCTTGGTTATCAAAGTAGAAATATGTGGTGAAGATACTTAGGACATTTGGTATGAATAATGTGGAACTGGTAAAATCCATTTGGATTTCTATTTTAAGTTTTCTTCAGGTTTATGTCCTAACGAATGAAGAAGAAAAGGGTTATCTATGTCGAGTATCATATGTTAGTAGTAAGTTTGATGTATGCGATGGAAATGATCAATGTTTCATATGTAGTTGGTGTTGTCAGTAGACACATGGAAAAACTAGGTGAAGATCAGGGAAATGGGTGTTGATGATTGCGATGGGAATGTTCAAGTATTTCACATGTAGTTGGTTTTGTCAGTGGACACATGGAAAAACCAGGTGAAGAGAATGGAAATGGGAGCTTCAGTATCTTAGAAGCCTAAGTATCACCTATAGTGATTGTAGTGATTTGATATGTGGTTGTGATTTAGGAGACTTGGACAAGAGGATACCTCCCTCAGGTTATGTCTTGCAAGAATGGAAAGATCTATTGGGTAATTTTGGACAAGTACAAGATGATGTGTTATGTGGTGGTCAAAGTATTGTGCATTTGACTAACAGTCCAGTGTATCGAAATGAGATAATGGATTGTTTTATAAAATAGGTTATTGATGGAGGAAGGATGGTCCATACTGGAGAAAATCATGTCGACATGTTCATGTAACAGTACGATTAGAAAAATTGTAGAGTTGTGATGGTGTTTGTCTTCTCTTGACTTGAAGGAAAGGTGATGAATAAATTTGGGCATGACATATCAGGTAAATTGTTGTCAAGGTGGATATTGGTGAAACATGGGAACCAATTTCCCATGCAGATTGGATTTATTAACTCCCAGTATTCTGCAGTTAGCTAAACCAAATTAGCTAAAAATAGAATATGCATACATGCACACTAATGTGGTAATATTGTGTAACTGTTTGATAGTTTTTGTAACTGTTTGATTAATTTGTGATCAGTTTGTGTAACTGTGTGATAGATGTTATATATCTTTGCATGCATACTCGTAGAGGCAAAGGAAGCCAATGTGTGGGAAGAGTATGTGAGGTTTGTAATGCTCTATTTGATTGTTGAAATTCTCCCTTGATCAATAAGAATACCGATTATCATTGCCCCGTTGATGTTTCCCTTGTAAAGGGGTTTACCATGCAAATCGTTGTGTTCATTGTGTGATTGATTGTTGTTGGTTTTATTTATTTTCCACTGAATCTAGTTGTGTTATGCTTACCCTTCCCAACAAGATGAGGGTTTAGAACTCTAAGCATTTCTCTTGTTGAGCTTTCAAATCTTCTTCATTGAGTACATATTTTGTTCCCCCAATGTTGTCCATTAATACATTTCATGTACATGAGATTGTACAAATCCGATGTGGGTTTTTCCATCTAAAAATACAAAGTAGCATCTGTGCCCAATAAACACAAACTCACCTTGATTTCAAGTAGGGAAATATGATATTAAAATTGGACAACATGCTAACAAGAGATAACATCACACACATCCAATTTCAAACCATGATCTACACCAATGATATAAACAAGACTATTCATATATAATTCACATAAGGTACACATAAACCAAGTCTAACTTGCAGATTATGTACAGGCTTTGCACATTTTCTGAAATAGACTCCATGATGACATTCTCACCTACAGGTTCCCATCCTGCAATGTTGAACATAGTGGAAATCATAGATGGTAATCATATGGGGTTATTGGGAGCAGAATTATGAGGTTTTCTGCTAATTTATAGCCAATAAAATATTCATCAATTGTTTGGCAATGTGGTTCACTCAACCAGTGAAACCACTCCCCACTGATGATCTTGTTGGGTTGATTTTGAGGTCTCTTTGACAAGTTTTTAAATAAAACAAGGTGCAGATTATGTACATGCTTGCACATTTTCTAAAATAGACTCCATGATGAGATTCTCACCTACACGTTCCCATCCCATCATCCGCAAGAAGAATGCATAGATGGCAGATTGAAAAACATGGTTTGATTCATTATTCAAACAACAATGACACTATTTTCCACTATTAACTGTCAATTCTTTCAACACTTACAAAATAAGGACTACTATCACACCCACGCATACATTATCTAAAATCCACCAGTCATTGCCTCCAATCTCTACTATCAAGAGCAGGGTTTTTCCATCATAATGCAATCCCAACAACACACTAAATAATGTTAATTACTACGGTACTAACAAGTGATCAAGAAGACTATTGAATCATAGTCACCAATTCACGCCCAACCACAAATCTATTTGCAAATGGGATACCAGCAGAGGTTTGAAATCACTTTGGGTTTTCAAAGGTGGATTAATGGAATAAATCCTAAGGATCATAGATAGATCTCAAATAAATTTGTATTTCCACGCCAAATGAGAAACTAGACAATCCAACACATTATCCTTCTTAGTTAAATTAAACTGAAGAAGCTCAAATATAACTTTGTATACATCATTATATAACAATAAACATTATGTAGGAATATTTCCAATTTCTTATTGTATACATGACATAGCTAATTATATCTTTGGCATTGCAACAAATATAAAGAAATACAAACAAAAGAGTCAAAAGAATGATAATAAGAGAAGATTAGACAAAGTCCTCATTCAATCTATCTATGAACCTTAGTATTTATTCCAATCATGCATTCATGGACTGCAGAAAGTAATCTATGATTTAACCATTTATGTGCAAAAGTTGATGACTCTATCAAAGTTATCAAGGATTATTAATTATACCCATTAATTAATAACCATTTATGTGAAAGAATTTAATAACCATTTATATACAAAGTTTTAGAAGTACAAGAGTGTATTATATTAGATCTGAATATAACTAGGAAAATGACACATTGGCAAGAATGCTCTTTATATAGGGATGAATGGTTCCCTATAACTTCCTATTCCAAAAAATTAGGGTGATGAATATAACTAGGAAAATGACACATTGGCAAGAATGCTCTTTATATAGGGATGAATGGTTCCCTATAACTTCCTATTCCAAAAAATTAGGGTGATATAGCTCCAAAATAATCCCAATACCATGAAATTAGGACGGATAAGAGTAGAAAACCCTATTTACACCAAATGGGGTGGGCGAATTCACTTCAAAAAAATATCATTTCCTATAAATCGGAGAAAATGAGAGTAAAAATCCCCATTTACATGAAATGGGATGGGGAAAAATCATTTCCATAAATCCCCAATCTTGGAAATCCAGGTTGAGTGGAAGGTTGCAGTGCATATTTCATAGTGTGAAAAAAAAATATTTTTCTTCTTCCTTGTAAATAAATGTGATAATTATTTAAATACATATATTTTTAACTAAAATTGGGGTTCATCATAATAAAGCATTACAATATAAAAAAATTCTCAGTCAAAATTTGGAACCTTCTAATTTCGCCCATGGGATAAATTTTGACCTTAAATTTTTCTCTAATCTCATCTCAAAACTTGATAAAAATATGTGGAGTTGGACCTTTCGAACTCTAAATATGGTTGGTCATCTTATACTTCTTAAAATTGTTCTCCTCACCATTCCTCTTTATCTCTTCTTCATCCTTACTACTCCCAAATGTATCCTCAAATCCATCAAAATTATTAAGCAAAATTTCCTTTGGCAAGGAACCAATACTACTAGAAAATGGACCTTGGTCACTTGGAACACCCTCTACTTGCAAAAATTAAAAGTAGGGTTAGGGTTGAGAGACCTTGAGCTCCATGTTTTTCCACAGGCAAAAACTAGGTGGCATTGGCTTCGAGGAAAAGGGGAGGTCGGGAAAAAAAAAATATGCCAAGGACATTAGTTCCCTAGATCTAATCCCAATTTATGGCAATCAATCGAGGTCCCTTATATGGAATACACCCTGACAAAAAAAATATCTTATACCAAATCATAGTTTTATGGAAATCCATGATGGGAATTCTACCTTGTTGTGGGAATATTCCTAGTAGCAGATTCATGTGCTTCAAGATAAGCCCAACTACACAATCCTCAAAGACATCCTAAAAGATGGCCATGGAAACAAGGTTCACCACTACTAAAATTCACGATATGGTTCTTCAAACTAGATGATATGGTCAATTTCCCCTGAACATATCCCCATCCAAGACTGATCTTCATATTCTTTTCTAAACATGGAAATTTTCAATCATTAGATCAAATATTCATCTAGTCCGAAAAAAATCAGATGGGGATATATCCAAAGGGAAATTTCCATATCAAAGAAGCCTACTCTTTGGTATCCAGGCATGCATTGGTCCACTCAAAAGTTCTTTGGGATAAAATATGTAAAGTCAATCTATGGCCAAAACTTGCTAGCTTTCTTTGGTTAAAATCCCATGGAAAAGTCTTGACTTGGGATCAATTACTCCATAGAGGTTTTGGAGGTCTCGATCTTTATGTCATGTGAAAGAAGGTAGAGGAAAAATTTGAGCACCTCCTTAACACCCGCTCTTATATTGTTTCCTTCTCGGACCAAGGGGACACTCTTTTCTCACAATGAAATGGTAAATTAGACAATGTCAAGCTCACAATCTCTTCTTGGCTTCCTCAAGGATTTTAGAATCCAATTCTCAATCGAATTTGGAAATATTTCCTAATATTTGTCCTATAGGGAAATTGGAACGAGATAAGATATAACATCTTTATAAACAAAGAATAATATACCCTTTAACTTGGGTAATAATTTGAAGGAATATCCTTGACACAATTAAGTCTTCTCAATGGATTGAGGAGGACCTCAAATGCAATAACAAGGAACAAATTATTCTTTCCAATTGGGATTTCATCCCCCCTTGACTATCACTCTTGCCCCTCTTTGTCCTCCCAAACGTTTCTCCCCTCTCTCTTGGTATTCTCCCCGAGCTTCAAAGGGAAACTCTGGCCCTACTAGATATGGTGGAGTCTTCAAAGACGTAGAAGGTAACATCCTTGGTATTGATTCAGGGAATAAGGGAATTACCTCCAACAATGCAATAGGGTTGTGGGATATTCTTCATTGTCTAAAGGTTTCCAAATTGTACAAATATTCCAATCTAATCATCAAAGGGGACTCCCAAATTATTATCAACATCCTTATTAGACTCCAACATGGCTCCTCTCCAAGTAAATTCTCTTGAAATTGGCATTTACAAGAAAGTATAGAAATGATTCAATCTTCCATTCAAGATATTTCAACATTCTCCCTCTCTCATGTCAAGAGAGATGCCAACATATTTACTGATTTTCTAGCCAATGAAGGAGCCTTTACGATGTAAGATCATCTTAGTCATCCTGGGATTACATAGCGAAGGAAGTTGAAGGGATGTGACAACATTGTTATGACATTGATTAAGCATTGAACAATGTGACACATCATGGAATTTGCAAGTTGTTGCAGATCAAAGAATGATTGAGGTAGTTTTGCTACAAACTAGCAGCGTGAGTGTCTGATGAGGAAGAATGTGTTGCTGCAGATTACATTTGCGGACATTATGGTCCAGGAGGAGTGCATTGTTAAGTGGAATAAATAAGGATGTCAGGGGGGTGAAGAGCCATTGAGGAAAGGATAAAATATAAATTCGAAGATGAAACGGCATGAGGAGCCACTGGGTAAACTAAAGAGAATATTTTTTGGAGGAATAAAACACATCATTGAGAGATTTCAAGGGGGATTGCAGAACCAACAAGAGGAGAGATCGCTCGAGATATGTGAGAGAGAAGTAATTGAGGTTTCCAAGGCATCTAGCTTGGAAAATTAAAGAATATTGCAATCTCATGTATGTTTATAGAACCAATGTATTTTAATATGTATGAATGAATAAAAGAGATAATGTTTCATAGATTCAATCTTGTTGGGCATGTGTGTGAATGGAAACCTATAGGATGTTGGATTGTTGTGTTACCTATATTCTGAATGTAATTACATTCCTCCCATATTATTATATATGAGTGATGCCTATCTCTATAAAAGGCATTTCCATATGATATTGTTGTGTAGGTGCCTTGTAGGAATGTTGTGGCTGTAGAAAAAACATGTAGTAGAAGAAGATGCATTACAACATAGGTGTGTTGCAGTAGGAGATTGTAACAGGAGACATGTTGTAATCAGATATGTGTTGCAACAGATACCTATTGCAGCCAAATAAATGTGGTCGAAGATTTGTTGCAACCGTAGGTGTAGATGTGTTGCAACATCATATGTGTTGCATCATGGGTGTGTTGAAGAAACAGGGACACCAAAAATAATGAGTGGTCGAAAGAGGATACAACAGGAAGCATGCTACAAAAGAGGTGTCTCACAAAAAATACGTGTTGCATGAGAGATACATGATAATAGGATTCATTTTGCAGTAGAAACGTGTTGTATAAACACGAAGTGTGTTGCAGCAAGATATGAGTTGCAGCAAAATATCTATCATGACAAAGTTGTTTTGTAACAAGAGACGTGTTGCAACAAAGGGTTGAGTGTTGCAACAAAGGCATATCATAGTTGGATATGTGTTGTAGTAGAAGACATGTCACCACAAAATATGTGTTACAGTATGAGATGTGTTGCAGCATGAGATGTGTTGCAACATAGGCATTTTTTCATAGGAGGCATGTTGCAAAAGAGAAGGCATGTTGCAGCAAGAGAGAAGGATGCAACAGGAAGTGTGTTGCAGTAGGAGACGAGTTGCAACAAGTGAATATGTCATAGACACATTAGTAGAGACTCGTGATTATGTAGTATATGTTTTTGGTGCTATAGGGAAGAAAACATGGATACATGATAGTGGAGGTAGAACCCCAAGGTTTGTGGCATGATCAGGCTAAAAGGAAGGAAAATGTATCAATGAGGAGGAAGCTTTATGACAATTTTGATTTGAGTTATGCAAAAATTAATAAATGTTCCGCATGAAATGGACTCTAATGGTAGGGGGTGGATGGCCCACTACATCAAGTGGTATCATAGCATTGTTCTACTCTACGATGAAATAATTTTACAACATATCATAGCATGGTTCAACAATGGGATAGAATAAATTGCAAAGCAATAAGAGCTGGGAAAATGTGGTTTTAGCTTGTGTCGCTAAAGGAAGAATGTTGAGAGGCAGTGTTGAAGAAAGGGCCTATGAAGTGTAGTCTTGTTGAAGGTTACATAATAAATCTCGGGTATTTATCCATGAAGATGAGAAGGTTAAGGAGGTGTAGAAACCAAGAGTTAGAATGC
>JASDQU010013812.1:29966-44405 GCA_032191745.1 Picea mariana | reverse complement strand
ACAGCTTCTTCTCATAGCTGCTGATGTTGTTTCAGTATCGCAATTCACGGGCTGTTTGGCCACATGAATTGCGCCCTTTGACAGTGTCGGCCTTGATTGCTAACTGTCAGGGCTCGTGTTTCAGCATCGTGGCGGTCTCTACCGTGTCTCAGCATCTGCATATCTGAATGGAGTGACAGCTCCGTGTTTCAGCATCTGCCTTCTCGAACCATGTAGCTGCTTCGTGTTTCGGCATATGAATCCTCGGACTGTGTAGCAGCTTCCGTGTTTCAGCATCAACTGAACAGTTCTGTGTTTCAGCATCGGTCTTGAATACTGTTCTGTAGATATAGACACTTATGTACTTCTAATCAATGGTTAAGACCAAAAGTAATGTAAAATATCATGCAAAACAAATTAAACGTGTAGTAATGAGAAAGGACGTTATGTACCTTGGAGTGATCAAGTGGAATGATAATATAAGTCTAAATATAGATGATGGAGGGTATAACCATGGCAAAAATATGGGCAAAAAGGGTACAATATATGGTCCTAACAAGTATGAGATCATCAAATACGAGGATTGTCTCACACATGTCCCCTACTTGGATCGACAAACAAAAATTGTTTATATGTGACCAAGAGTTGTGACCTCGACTTAACCTTTCGAAACTTATCTCACTTTGCAGGATCGATAATGGACCGTGAAGATCAATGGCCATGAGTGATTGCAGAAACTAAACTTTATCATGCTTTAATTTCCTTCTCGATCTCTGCAATGCGAAGATTCTCATCCGTAGTGGGTTCAATATCCATCGTTGGTCTATTGATATAGAAAGATCAACAATACTGAGGGATTGTGAAGTTTCAACCTACTCATGCTTTAATTTCCTTCCCGATCTCAAAAATGGCTCCCCACTGTTGATCTCCCTTCAACGATAGTTTACGGTCGTGACTTAATCTTTGTTTGATTTGACGGCTTATCTTGCTCACGCCCAGATCTAACGGATGAAAATGTTTTTGCCTCTTCTGCGCTCTCCTCGTCCTTTATGAGCTTGATTAAAGGCTCATATTTTTTCCCATGATCAATCTTATGGATGATGATCTTGTCCTTTGTTGCTTCTACAAACTTCCTTCTGAAGAAATAATTTCACAAATATTCAAATGAGAAAGAATTTCATGAATTTTTTAAATGTTTCGTCCTTCTGCAGCTCTGGTTCCTCGCGCTTTTTTTCTCCAACGATCTTTTGAGGGTACTGTGGACTGCAGACTAATATCCAAACTCTATGAAGAATCATACGTCCCCTGCTCTCATCTATAAGACAATGTAAAATTTGTGGTTTTCTTCTGAAGATTAGGCTTCTCTCCAGGAACTGTGAAGAATATTACGTCCTAAGCTTTGATAGCATGAAAAAATGATAAGAAAAGAAGATAATAGAGAGAAGACAGAATTGGGAACAAGAAAGTGAGGAGAACATAGCGTCAAGAGTATTTCATTAATGGAAAAGGGCTGAGCTAAAAAGGCTCAAGAAAATCAAGAAGATATAGAAACAAAACAAGAAATCCTAATGGACTCGTACAACTAGCTAAAATAGTTGGCAGTGTACATTCACATACTGTTGTGGTTACATTTATAACTAACAACTGATTCCCTTTCGAACATCAATATTTAACAATTTTCTATACCTTTGTAGAAAGGAACGCGAGAGATGTGTTGAAAAGTGTCAACCAATTTCCCATGGGGATCAGATTTCTTAACTCCCAATATTATGTATTTAGCTGAACCAAATTAGATAAAAATAGAATATACATGCATGCACACTAAAGTGATCAACACATGTAACTCTTCGATCAGTTTGTGGTCAAATTGTGTAACTATGTGATAGATGTTATATATCTATACATAACAGTAGAGGCAAAGATGGGAAGTGTGTGGGAAGAGTGTGTGAGGTTTGTAAGCCTATGTTTGGCTGTTGTAATTCTCCCTTGATCAATAAGAATACTGATTATTATTACCACCTAAATTGTTGTGTTCATTGTGTGATTAATCGTTGTTGATTTTATTTATTTTCCACTAAATGTTGTCTAATTATGCTTTCGCAGCCCAAAAGTAGTATCATAGATCAAAGTTAAAGTATCTAAGCACAAAAGGAAGATACTACTTGATTGAGATTGTTCCTTGAAGCAAGAAAGATGACATATTTGCTACAAAGGGTGATATTTTTGTGGCCTATCGCTCGTGGTCTCTGCATCATTGCACCTCTACCAAGCGAGGGGAATGATATAATTTTGGTCATCACTCCCTTCGACATGATGGTGGAGCGATAACCTTAGAAAGGAGGTTTTGCAAAGTGCATATTTCATTTTTTATGAATGCGATTTTGCTTGGGGTATGTTTTATAAACATATGATATTAAAATCCTGGAGTGATATGAAGGTATGAAAGCCCAATTTTTGGTTTTATTATGCACATGGAGAATCTCCCTTGGTAAAATTATTAAAGGATATTAAAGGATGGCTTGTATAAATAAATGAGTGAAGATATTTTTTTTATATAGGTGGATATTTTTTTTTAAGAGGCGAACTTTTTTTGTTTTGGTAAAAGATTTTGAATATTAAATTATTATTTTTAAATCTTTTAACTAAGGTTTTAGGGTTTTGAACATTAAAATTGTTTCTCTATAAGAAATAGCTTAGTGTTATAAGTTGTAGTTTTTGTGGGGTTTTTTGTTAATGGAAAAAGTGCAGAGTTCAAAGTTTGAGGTGGAGAAATTCAATGGAAAAAATAAGTTCAAGATGTAAGATTTGCTAGTACAACAAGGATCGCAAAGGTGTTGGCGGGAAGGACAAAGAACCGACAAGAATGACAGAGGAGGACTAGGAAGATCTTGATGTGAGATCACTCAGTATGATTCATTTGTGTTTTAAATATGAGTTTGTGTTTAACATCATTGTAGAGGAGGCAACAACAAGAGAGGTGATGATTGAGTCACCATGAATGAAAAAAAAGGTATTTACCTTGGAGTTGTAAAAATTATTGATTACATATAAATGGGCATACACCCTAGATAGGGGCATGTGTACTCATGGTTTATTGGGTCGCATATGAAAATTCTAGACATATATTTAGTTAGATTGAATATGTGGGAGGGAAATATGTTGGGTTAACCTTGACTCGGTGAGGGAGTTAATGAGTTAAATATGTTTCTTAGGTCAAAGCACGTGGTTTTTTGGGTCCATTTTTTTTGGTGGCCCTTGGTATTGTGCCCATGGATTTCATGTAATGAGGTCTACAAAAGGCTTGGTGAAATCCATTATTAATGGGCTTGGAGATAAGCAGTGAAGGATTACTTGGTTGGCTTGGGCGGATTTGGTCAAGGTTTTTTGAATGCAAAGTTTGAGGTCGAGCAGTGTGTTCATGTTAGAAAGGTGGGTTTGTAAAAGAATGATGTGTTTAGAGATTTGTAATGAAATGAACATTAGTATTTCAATCAAGTGTTTGAGAATATATGATGAAGGTAGGTCTATATCCATAGAACTTGGAAATTATTGCAAGGAATTTGGGCTCGAAAGGGCATGTTAAGTAATGCCAAGTTGCAACAATAGTTGTGGGAAGAAGTGGTTGTTCTATCTGATAACTCAGTCACCATCAGTTGTAAAAGACTGCAAGATTATGAAATAGGTATGAACAGGTCATATGGCGATTACTCAAATGTGAAATTATTTGGTTGTGATGCTTATGTTTTTATCAGCATTCTAAGTAGGACCCAGATCAAACATGTAGATCGATTTTGATATGGTGATGATGTTAAAGGACATAGATTGTGGTATCCTACTGCCTATTGAATCATCATGGATATAGATGCATTGTGTTATCTATCTCCTATTATAAAATCAAACATATTAAAAGATGAAAGGTTCAATTCATGATTGGTAGTAAATGGGTATTTGTAGGGTATTGACTTCCATGAAAGTTTCTCACCAATTATTAAAAGATTGTTTCTATTCATGTTCTATTAGCACTAGTTGTGTTACTTGATATTGAGTTAGTATAGATGGATGCTAAAACTATTTTACATGGAGTTTTTTGGATAAGTGTATGTATATGGAACACCTAGAAGGTTAGTTCAGAATTGAAACAATTTTTTTTTTTGCAAACTCAAGAATCATTGTATGGCCTGAAGCATGCCACAAAAATGGTACAAAATGTTTGATTTCTTCATGGTGAGACAAATTTGACAATCAGTGAGTATAACCATTGTGTTTATGGTATATTTATTATCTTGGAATTAAATTTTATGCTTGTTGCGAGCACAAGCATGTCTTACATCAACGGGTTGGCTCAATTGGTTAGGACGTCTCATATGAAGGATCTAGGAGTAGAAAAACAAATCTTGGGCATGGAAATACACAAAGACATGAACGATGGTAATCCTTGGTTATCACAATAGAAGTATGTGGTGAAGATACTGAGGAAATTTGGTATGAATAATGTGGAACCGGTAAAATCCATTTGGCTTTCTATTTTAAGTTTTCTTCAGGTTTATGTCCTAATGAATGAGGAAGAAAAGGGTTATATATGTTGAGTATCATATGCTAGTAGCCAGTTTGATGTATGCGATGGAAATGATCAATATTTCATATGTAGTTGGTGTTTTCAGTAAACACATGTAAAAACCAAGTGAAGATCAGAGAAATGGGTGTTGATGATTGTGATGGGAATGTTCAAGTATTTCACATGTAGTTGGTTTTGTCAGTGGACACATGGAAAAAACATGTGAAGAGAATGGAAATGGGAGCTTCAGTATATTAGAATCCCAAGTATCACTTATAGTGGTTGTAGTGATTTAATATGTGGTTATGATTTAGGAGACTTGGACAAGAGGAGACCTACCTCAGGTTATGGCTTGCAAGAATGCAAGGATCTATTGGGTAATTTTGGACAAGTACAGGATGATGTGTTATGTGGTGGTCAAAGTGTTGTGCATTTGACTAACAATCCAGCGTATCAAAATGAGATAATGGATTGTTTTATAAGATAGGTTATTGATGGAGGAAGAATAGTCCATACTAGAGAAAATCATGTCGACATGTTCATGTAACAATACTGTTAGAAAAATTGTAGAGTTGTGATGGTGTTTGTATTCTCTTGTCTTGAAGAAAAGGTGATGAATAAATTTGGGCATGACATATCAGGTAAATTGTTGTCAAGGTGGATATTGTTGAAACATGCCAACCAATTTCCAATGCAGATTGGATTTCTTAACTCCTAGTATTCTGCAGTTAGCTAAAGAAAATTAGCTAAAAATAGAATATGCAAACATGCACACTAAAGTGGTAAGATTGTGTAACTATTTGATAGTTTTTGTAACTGTTTGATTAATTTGTGATCAGTTTGTGTAACTATGTGATAGATGGTATATATCTTTGCATGCATACTCGTAGAGGCAAAGGAAGCCAATGTGTGGGAAGAGTATGTGAGGTTTGTAATGATGTGTTTGATTGTTTAAATTCTCCCTTAATCAATAAGAATACCGATTATCATTTCCCCATTGAAGTTTCTCTTGTAAAGGGGTTTACCATGCAAATCATTGGGTTCATTGTGTGATTGTTTTTTTTTGGTTTTATTTATTTTCCACTGACTCTTGTTGTGTTATGCTTACCCTTCCCAACAAGCTGAGAGTTTAGAACTCTAAGCATTTCCCTTATTGAGCTTTCAAATATTCTTCATTGAATACATATTTTATCCCCCCAATGTTGTCCATTAATACATGTCATGTACATGAGATTGTACAAATCTGATGTGGGTTTTCCATCTAAAAATACAAAGTAGCATGCATGCCCAATAACCACAAACTCACCTTAATTTCAAGTAGGGAAATATGGTATTAAAATTGGACAACATGCTAACAAGAGATAACATCACACACATCCAATTTCAAACCATGATCTACACCAATGATATAAATGAGACTATTCATATATAATTCACATAAGCTACACATAAACCAAGTCTAACTTGTAGATTATGTACAGGCTTTCCATATTTTTTGAAATAGACTCCATGATGACATTCTCACCTACAGGTTCCCATCCTGCAATGTTGAACATAGTGGGAAGCATAGATGGTAATCATATGGGGTTATTGGGAGAAGAATTACGAGGTTCATCTGTTATGTTATAGCCAATAAAATATTCATCAATTGTTTGGCATTGTGGTTCACTCAGCCAGTAAAACCACTCCCTAATGATGATCTTGTTAGGTTGATTTTGAGATCTATCTGACAATTTTTTAAAGAAAACAAGGTGCATATTATGTACAGGCTTGCACATTTTCTAAAATAGACTCCATGATGAGATTCTCACCTACACGTTCCCATCCCATCATCAGTAAGAGGAATGCATAGATGGCAGATTGAAAAACATGGTTTGATTCATAATTCAAACAACAATGACACTGTTGTCCACTATTAACTGTCAATTCTTCCAACACTTACAAAATAAGGACTACTATCACACCCATGCATACATTATCTAAAATCCACCAGTCATTGCCTCCAATATCTACTATCAAGAGCAGGGTTTTTCCCTCATAATGCAATCCCAACAACACACTAAATAATGTTAATTACTACGGTACTAACAAGTGATCAAGAAGACTATTGAATCAGAGTCACCAATTCACGCCCAACCACAAATCTATTTGCAAATGGGATACCAGCAGAAGTTTGAAATCACTTTGGGTTTTCAAAGGTGGATTAACGGAATAAATCCTAAGGATCATAGATAGATCTCAAATAAATATTTATTTCCATGCCAAATGAGAAACTAGACAATCCAACACATTATTCCTCTTAGTTAAATTGAACCCAAGAAGCTCAAATATAACTTTGTATACATCATTATATAACAATAAACATTATGTAGGAATATTTCCAATTTCTTAATGTATACATGACATAGCTATTATATCTTCAGCATTGCAACAAATATAAATAAATACAAACAAAAGAGTCAAAAGAATGATAATAAGAGAAGATTAGACAAAGTCCTCACTCAATCTATCTATGAACCTTAGTATTTATTCCAATCATACATTCATGGACTCCAGAGAGTAATTTGCAATTTAACCATTTATGTGCAAAGGTTGATGTCTCTATCAAAGTTCTCAAGGATTATTAATTATACCCATTAATTAATAACCATTTATGTGAAAGCATTTAATAACCATTTATGTACAAGGGTTTAGAAGTACAAGAGTGTATTATATTAGATCTGAATATAACTAGGAAAATGACAGATTGGTGAGAATTCTCTTTATATAGGGATGAATGGTTCCCTATAACTTCCTATTCCAAAAAATTAGGGCGATATAGCTCGAAAATAATCCCAATACCATGAAATTAGGAAGGACGGATAAGAGTAGAAAACCCTATTTACACCAAATGGGGTGGGCGAATTCACTTCAAAAAAATCCCCTTTCCTATAAATTGGGGAAAATGAGAGTTAGAAGCCCCATTTACATGAAATGGGATGGGGAAAAATCATTTCCATAAATCCCCAATCTTGGAAATCCAGGTTGAGTGGAAGGTTGCAGTGCATATTTCAGAGTGTGAAAAAAATTATTTTGCTTCTTCCTTGTAAATAAATGTGACAATTATATATATATATATATATATATATATATATATATATATATTTAAATAAAATTGTGGTTAATCATAATAAAGCACTACAATATAAAAAAATTCTCAGTCAAAATTTTGAACCTCCTAATTTCACCCATGGGATAAATTTTGACCCTAAATTTTTCTCTAATCTCATCTCAAAACTTGATAAAAATATGTGGAGTTGGACCTTTCGAACTCTGAATATAGTTTGTCATCTTATAATTCTTAAAATTGTTCTCCTCACCATTCCTCTTTATCTCTTCTTCATCCTTACTACTCCCAAATGTATCCTCAAAGCCATCAAAACTATTAAACAAAATTTACTTTGGAAAGGAACCAATACTACTAGAAAATGGGCCTTGGTCACTTGGAACACCCTGTACTTGCAAAAATTAAAAGGAGGGTTAGGGTTGAGAGACCTTGAGATCCATGTTTTTCCACGGGCAAAAAATAGGTGGCATTAGCTTCCGGGAAAATGGGAGCTCAGGAAAAAAAAAATATGCCAAGGACATTAGTTCCCTAGATCTAATTCGAATTTATGGCAATCAATCGGGGTCCCTCATTTGGATTACACCCCGACAAAAAACATATCTTATACAAAATCATAGTTTTATGGAAATCCATGATGGCAATTCTACCTTGTTGTGGGAATATTCCAAGTAGCAGATTCATGTGCTTCAAGATAAGCCCAACTACACAATTCTCAAAAACATCCTAAAAGATGGCCATGGAAACAAGGTTCACCACTACTAAAATTCACGATATGGTTCTTCAAACTAGACGAGATGGTCAATTTCCCTTGAACATATTCCCATCAAAGACTGATCTTCATATTCTTTTCTAAACATGGAAATTTTCAATCGTTAGATCAAATATTCATCTAGTCTGAAAAAACTCAGATGGGGGTATATCCAAAGGGAAATTTCCATATCAAAGAAGCCTACTCTTTGGTATCCAGGCATGCATTGGTCCACTCAAAAGTTATTTGGGATAAAATATGTAAAGTCAATCTATGGCCAAAACTTGCTAGCTTTCTTTGGTTAAAATCCCATGGAAAAGTCTTGACTTGGGATCAATTACTCTGTAGAGGTTTTGGAGGTCTCGGTCTTTGTGTCATGTGAAAGAAGGTAGAGGAAACATTTGAGCACCTCCTTAACACCCGCTCTTATATTGTTTCCTTCTCGGACCAAGGGGACACTCTTTTCTCACAATGAAATTGTAAATCAGACAATGTCAAGCTCACAATCTCTTCTTGGCTTCCTCAAGGATTTTAGAATCCAATTCTCAATCGAATATGGAAATATTTCCCGATTTTTGTCCTATAGGGAAATTGGAAGGAGATAATATATAACATCTTTATAAACAAAGAATAATATACCCTTTAACTTGTGTAATAATTTGAAGGAATCTCCTTGACACAATTAAGTCTTCTCAATGGATTGAGGAGGACCTCAAATGCAATAACAAGGAACAAATTATTCTTTCCAATTGAGATTTCATCCCCCCTTGACTATCACTCTTTCCCCTCTTCATCCTCCCAAACCTTTCTCCCCTCTCTCTTGGTATCCTCCCCAAGCTTCAAATGGAAACTCTGGCCCTACTAGATATGGTGTAGTCTTCAAAGATGTAGAAGGTAACATCCTTGGGATCGATTAAAGGAATAAGGGCATTACCTCCAACAACGCAACAGGGTTGTGGGATATTCTTCATTGTCTAAAGGTTTCCAAATTGTACAAATATTCCAATATAATCATCAAAGGGGACTCCCAAATTATTATCAACATCCTCATTAGACTCCAACATGGCTCCTCTCCAAGTAAATTCTCTTGAAATCACCGTTTATAAGAAAGTATAGAAATGATTCAATCTTCCATTCAAGATATTTCACCACTCTCCCTCTCTCATGTCAAGAGAGATGCCAACATATTTACTGATTTTCTAGCCAATGAATGAGCCTTTACGATGCAAGAGCATCTTAGTCATCCTGGCATTACATAGCAAACGAAGTTGAAGGGACATGACAATGTTGTTATGACATTGATTAAGCATTGAAGAATCTGACACATCACTAGAATTTGCAAGTTGTTGCAGATCAAAGAATGATTGAGGTAGTTTCGCTACAAACTAGAAGCATGAGTGCCTGATGAGGAAGAATGTGTTGCTACAGATTACAGTTGCAGACACTATGGTCTAGGAGGAGTGCATTTTTAGGTGGAATCAATAAGGATGTCAGGGGGGTGAAGAGTCATTGACGAAAGGATAAAATATAAATTGGAAGATGAAAGGGCATGAGGAGCCACTGGGTAAACTAAAGGGAATATTTTTTGGAGGAATAAAACACATCAATGAGAGATTTCAAGGGGGGTTGAAGAACCGACAAAAGGAGAGATTGCCCGAGATATGTGAGAGAGAAGTAGTTTAGGTTTCCACGGCATCTAGCTTGGAAAATTAAAGAATATTGTATTTTAATATGTATTGTGTATAGAACCAATGTATTTTAATATGTATGAATGAATAAAAGAGCTAATGTTTCACAGATTCAATCTTATTGGGCATATGTGTGAATGGAAACCTATAGGATGTTCGATTGTTGTGTTACCTATATTCTAAATGTAATTACATTCCTCCCATATTATTATATATGAGTGATGCCTATCTCTATAAAAAGTATTTCCATATGATATTGTTGTGCAGGTGCCTTGTAGGAATGTTGTGGTTGTAGAAAAAACATGTAGTAGAAGAAGATGCATGCAACGACCCTCCTCTTTAGGACAACAAAGCTGATAACAGGTGTGAATTTTTTTTTTTTGTTTTAAAAGTGTGTGCGCGTGTGTAGGAGGGGAAACAGACACAATGGACTCTACGTCGCCACCCGACGACTAACAAGATGCAACCACGACGATCACAGCAAGAAGACGCAAGGTGCAGAACAAGTAACTGCAAGCAAATACTACCCAAGACAGAGGCACCCCTCAACCCTCAATAATAAACGACTTAATGGTTTAGCACGATATGAACACAGAGGGAAGAACCCATGGTAGTAGATCTTACTATTTCTGCACATGAAAGCAGGGCGTTTAATCTTAGTCCTCTGCTCTGGGAGAGAGGAGGTCAGATAAGCTCATGGTCGACTGCTCAGGCATAAACTAGTAATCCCCTAAGGTGTGTCGCAAGAGTGGAAACCCTGCCTTTAAAGGGCCCGAGACTCTTGATACGGCACTGGATTCTTGATGCAAGGGAACACACAGACATATATTCTAAGGCTACTGAAGGTGTCTACATCCCTCCCGACACAAGCAAAACATGCAATGAAATACCACAAAGTACTACAATTCAGGGACAATCATGACCTCTACGGGAGACGTAAGTCCAAGGACACTAACAAAAACCGACCATTAGTTACGACTCAGCAAACCTACTACTCAACTGGTCACACGTATAGATCATTTACTTCGTTTAAAGCCGTTAGTCGATAAGTCCTCCACCCAACCATAAAGATGAATACGCATGATAAACTCTAATTTTATCCCATAATGATTTTGCTCTTAGTTTATGGACCTTACCATTTTAGGCTGAAAATTGGAACATCCTTATAATGATCAACCTTACCATTACATGTATTCTACCATGATATTATAAACCATTATCAATGCTCTTACATTCCTATGATAGCAAGGCTAGGTAGCATTTTTCCATAAGAGAGGAGATTACATTTCATGATTTCAACGATAAATTACCATGACAATTGCCTACATTGACATCGCCATCAAGGCTAGCACTATTACATCGTACTGTAAGAACTTGCAAGTTTTCTAACTAAATTCATAATAAAAGTATACTGACAACACCATAGCGCTAGCATCATTACATTACAATATACAGATCTTGCACATTCACTAGCAAATTTCCCCAAAAGATTTGTGATAACGTCACCATAGCGCTAGCCTTTATCACATTCATAATATCAAGACCTTGCAATTTCGCCAACTAATTTCATAATAGAATTTTAATGTTACATTTACAATATGTTGACCTTGCAAATTCACTAACTAAATTCCAATTAACATTTTAGTGACATCACCAAGAATTAATAAACACGGCAATCCTTATGGTTCTAATTCCACAATCATAACAAGAATAATGGTTTATTATTATACACAAGGCACTTTATAATCATAGTAAAGCTATCATTCTAATTAATCCTTCTAATTTATTGCCTAAAGGATCATCAGTCTTAACATTCAAATCTCCCTAAATTAATTCAACATTACAAGTTCATAATCATTATAATACTTTATAACAATATATCATTAAAATTACGGACACTTGTTGTTCGATTGTTTATTAATATACACAAGTCACTTTATTATTATAATTTAATAATCATATTAATATTGTCATTCTAATTCACTGCAATCTAACCAAGTATAATAAACACAAGGTTACCACTATTTAGAACTATCAAGGATTTATATAGCGAAAACTAACTAAGCAAACCTCTGTCCGAACTAGTCATTGAAATGTATGTATATACAAGTAACAATTCGGGCCAATGCATGTCCATATAAACCACATCAACATTACCAACGCAATAACACTACATTAATATTTCCAATACAATAATACTGCAAATTAAACATCGTCATTAACATTTCAATTTAATCAAATATTAACATTGCATTTCACACAATTATTAACTTTCCAGTTACGGCATCATCATTAACGTTTCTCTTTACACAATTATTGACATTGCAATGTAAACAAGCATTAATATAAAATTAATCGACATTACCCTACTTTACCCAAGCTTACCAAGAGATTTTAATGCAACCTTAATACAACCAAGATAAGCAAAATAATGGTGATGAGTGCAAACAGAAATAAAAACCGGGATGATAATCATAGGGCAATTCATGTGGTAATTGCAATCCTCCTGATGGAGTCATATTATAAACGATTTTACACCATACTCGAGGCTTCCCACCTGTCTCTCTGAACATAAAATAATAAAAAGAAGATGGCGCTCCAAGATAGATTCGTCAGGGTTAAGCAGGTGGCTGTTGTGCAAGCCATCCCTCGAGAAGAGCGCGCTGACCCCCGACTCGACATGCAGCAAGGAAAGTGAGGATGTTATGACGCGCTGTCATAGGAGAGGTAAGAGAGGCGTGGGGAACCGTATGTTGAAGTTTAAGGGCATTCGGCAGTAGGGAGGTGCCCAAGAAGGCACGCACGATTTCAATCCCTAAATTACCTCTAGACACTTACCCAGTACGCAAATTCATTTAATTGAATCCGCCATTCCATCCACCTAAGAAAAGTTATTGAATTCAACAAGAAATGACAGGAAAGGGGATTAACGGTGGACATCAAGTCAAATTCTGGGGGCAATATTCCTGCTTTCTGATTTCGCATTTCCATGAATCGAATCCCGTTCTTCTTGGTTATTGAACTTCCTTTCTCATAAATGCTGGGTTTAAAAAAAAATATTTGTTTCATCAAATCGCTTAAGACTTACACCTTGTATTTTAACACCTCATTAACGTGAAGTGAACCATACCACAATGGAAATTAATCTCTACTAAATACTTACACTTTGTAAGATAAATCATCATTAAGGTGAAGCAAAACATACCACAATGAAAATAAATCTCGAGCAAATGGCTTATAGCAAGTAATCTGGGGGAAATATTAACGGACGGACATTTCATCAAGGATAGGATGCGGGTTTACGGTGGAGTGCATTCGGTTATGGGTTCATGAAGGCGTAATACGCGAGATAATAAGGTGTTGATTCGGGCAGGGTTTTTCCGTCCGTTTAAGCGACCAGTAGTTAAAGATTGTCCTGCAGTTAGGCAAGGAACCCTCAGTCCCCGAAGGCGAGGTAAGGATACACTACAAGATTTAATATGAAAATCACAAGGCTTAAATATCAACCTGAAGCAGTGTAGTAACCAGGAATTACCACCCCAAAACCTGCTAACAGTGACTAAGATTCTTCAGAAATTTCCCACTCCCGTATGGTTGCAGGCCTACACATTACACTGATCTTCAAAAATCGACCATTGGACCTTGGGTTCGGTTAAGTGATATAGAGCAAGCCCACGGCTTACCTTGTTCTGCTAATCAAACTCCAGTTTCTGGGATGTCCCTAACTGGCCGATGAATCCCAGGTTATGTCTGTTTTTGTGTTTCCCTTTTTTGTGACTGGTTGGGTGGTCGCCAGGTTCAGTGCTCTATAGCAGATTGCAGCTGCAAGGAGGTTGCTTAAGATGGTTGAAGTATCTAAGGAAGTTATTTTAGATAGCTAGAGGCATTCAGACAATAATTTAAAAACAATACTCACTTACTGATGGAGATAATTCATCTGACCCGAGAACTATACAGAAATGGGGTTATTGACAGCATTTACCAGGAGGTTTTTCAAGCTTAATAATCATTTCCTACCCAAGAATATGAAGAAATAAATTTTACAAGGTCCGCCACACTAATACTGTTGATACTGAGAGGGGGGTGAATCAGTATCAAGTACAATTTAAAAACCTTTTCAACTTATACTTAAACCATTCAATTATATCCAACGAGAAATGAACAATAGTATAAGAGTTACACCAATACACAACAATACACCATGCACAATATATATGAGAAATAATCAATAGTTTTTGTTCAAGGGAAGTAATGACTTCCAAAGGTAGCTACAGATTCCAAATGTAAAGGGAGGGATAAAACTCCAAGAGGAAGATACAATCCTCCAATATCAAGAGAGATCTGAACTCTCTATCCTTTCCCC
>JASDQU010013811.1:147893-163609 GCA_032191745.1 Picea mariana | reverse complement strand
AGCTAGGAGACAAGCCAACCCAACTCCACTGATTAGCTGATATAGTCGAAGATCGCCTTCGACGAGCACAAGAGGAAACAAAACAAGCCACCCAGGCTTTGACGCAAGTACAAGGAGTACTTGTAGAACAATGTTGAGCTGCAGAACATGAAAAGATTTCCCTCCAAGAGAAGTTCGATGAAGAAAAAGAATAGATACAACAAGGAAAAGAACAGTTGCTTGCAGAGCAACTCGAAGTAAAGGAAGCAATCAACAAATCACTTCTCTCTTTGACAGTCGTAGAAATAAAGGTAGAAGATCGAGTTACATAGCAAGTAGAGCATCTTGAAGAAGTAATCCAAGAGCTACAACAATGCATCGCAGACTTAGAACTACACGCAGTGCCCGAGACCCCATAGGATGTGAAGGACCAAAGAGAAGCAACTGCTAAGAGGGCAGTTGAAAGACTAAAGGTCCTTGCTATGGAATACAAGCAACTGAATGATCGAAGTGCCCTGACATATGAGCGAATCGTTGAGAGTCCAAAATTAAGATCACTGGAGCTACAGCTCCAAGAGGCGAAGTATCAAGCTGAACGATATAGGCACAGTTGAAGCTCCTGTTAGCTGTGGAAAGAATGAAGAGATCTCAAGAGAAACGCATCACCCATCAATAGATTTACGCTATTCAGAGCAGAGTTATGGAAGTAACTCAGAGATTCCAACCTGTACAAGATAAGGTTCACACTCCGGGTCTAAGGGGTTTGAGATTTTTGGTAAAGATTCCCCCATAACTGTGACATAGTGTTGGTCAGAGATCATGTACCCCATCTCTTTCATGGTTGGATCTGAATCTTGTGAATGAGAGATGATTTGGGTGCTCAGATAACATCCTTTAGAAGAAAAGACGAGAAATGAAAACCAATCGAATATTTCTTGGTCTTAGGTTTTTTCACTTTAAGGAAATATGCAATAAATCTACATGACTCTTTGAAAGCAATCATCCACATGTTCATTTTCAAGCCTACGTATTTATGTGATTTCATTAAAGAGTTTGTCATAAACATAATCTACATGTGCAACATTGAATATTTCCATGAATTGTCTCCAGCTATGAATTGATTTTGCTGGCAATGTCCTAAATTAGGCTTTGATTCACCCTTCGAATGTGATGATGAACAGTCTACATATTTCATTGTCTGGAAAAATCTTAAGATTATGTCGAGTGATGTTAAATTGATTAAGATGCGTGAGTGCTGGAACATGCCCTTCACCATCTAATTTGGGGTTTGACAAGAGATTAAATGTCTCGACTAAGATGCCCTTGGTGGGTCTCAGAAGATTCAAATAGCTATCCCATACATAGGTATGGAGAGTAGCCATGGGCTAGTTAAAATTTAAGTGAAATGACTCCACATGGGTAGGATTCTCATTTGAACCTACTTCTAACGCCAATTCTATTAACGCGGGAAAAATATCCCTTTTTCAACAACATGGGTTACCCCTGATAAGAATTCCCAATCAGATCTCTCACTGTTTGGGATAGGGAATCCATCCAGATTCTGTCTTAGCAACCATTCTTGATTTTGATTTTACCAGTTGCGGTTCGGTTCGGTCCACTGATGAAGGCTAATGGTTGGATGGTTATGCAAGTGGGATATGTGGATGAAGACTATCTAAAAACATAAAACAAATCTACTCTACTCTAATCCTATTCTAGCATATCCAGGAGCATATT
The DNA here is from genome assembly GCA_032191745.1 of Picea mariana. Lineage (NCBI taxonomy): Eukaryota > Viridiplantae > Streptophyta > Pinopsida > Pinales > Pinaceae > Picea > Picea mariana. The sequence continues at coordinate 161,893 of JASDQU010013811.1, read as the reverse complement.
ATCATAACCGAATGAACAACAAACATGAAACTAAATCTACCAATAACTTCACTCACATAGTTGTAATGAAGGAATAAAGTTAGATAACACATGTACATGAATATATAACCAGAATAATCTAAGTCACTATATCACATACATTGACAACTCATATGCTCAAGACATAAAACATGAGAAAAAATAACAAAACTGCAAGAATGCATTAATTGCATCTAGAAATTCTATAAGAAAACATGTTCTTACGATCCATGTGAACAAAAAACATTATGTTGGAAGTAGTTCACAACAAACAATAATGCACATAAGTTATTCTCTCTATCAAAATATGGCCATGATGGCTTCTCAATATTAACAATTTCAACAATAGGACATCCAAGCTCCAAGGCCCCTCAATTTTAGTTAACACGGTATTCTTTCGCAAAATAGTTTTGTGAATGTATACAATGCTTGAAGAGCCCCATTAAAAAAAGAAGAAGGCCCTTTCTTTGGATTCTATTCTAGTATTTATTGAAGCTCAACATGACTCTTCAAAGGTCTTAGTGTTTCTCTATTTCCAGTTATGTTGTTGTTATGATGTCGGTGTACATCGATGCTTGCCTTCGTGTGGTCAGGATGTCGTATCAAGCAACCATGTTGAAGGGAAAACAATTTTGTTGAACTTCCAAATTTATGGGAAATTGTGTAAACATGATACTTTTTGTCTTCACACCATGCACCAGTTGGACTGAGATTGGGAAGCTGGAAAAGGCCACTAAAAACCTCTATAACATGGTCGTCCACAAAACATTTTAATCACGCATTTCTTCTCTACCTCACTGGTCTCATCGACCTCTTTTCTTCTAACTCTGTTGGTGGCTACCGGTGTTGTTTCTTTTAACTCTGCCAGGGACCAGCAGCTGATGTTCATCCATTATCGGCCGAGTTGCTCTTATGTTTGTCGATGTACATGAACCAACCGAGTCGCTTCCTCCATTGTCGGTCTCACCGGGTGAGTTATTTCAATGTTCGCCAGTGTCTTTCCCAATGAAATTCTTAAATGATTTCTTCAATTTCCCAATGAGATTCTTGAATGATTTCTTCAATTTTGTKGGCATTTTCCTCTTGTGAGCATTTTCTTTCTTGTCGAATTAAATTTGAGATTCGTCGTCACACTTGAATGTTGTTTTTTGCTAAATCTTGAACGATTTTACCCATTGATTGCTTCTTCAACGTTTAGGGTCATTTCATTGAATGTAAATCGCAACAATCCAAAAATTTAATAGCAGCATGCCCTAATTATTTGTGCAATATCTTCGGATAACTCATCAAAACATTTCCATTTTGCTGCAAATAAAATTTCTTGTAACAATGGATCTAGCCTCGTTCTTATCTAGATTGACATAGAAACAAATGAGCTCTTCTTTCTGATGTATTCTCCATGTCTTCATTTATTTTGGACATTAGGGTTTGTGAACTCTAGCTGCAATGAGAATTCGATCATCACCGCTCGAAACAACATCTTTTCGTCCGGAATAATTCGTTTCATGTCCTCCGGTGAGCGCCGAAGTTGTTTCTTCCATAACCTTCGGTGTACACCGGAGAGGTTCGTTCCAAGTCCTCCGGTTGCACCAGAGTAGTTGTTCAAAAGTTCGTCAATTGCACCGGCGTAGATTACCTCAAGACCTGTGGGTCTCACCGGAAACGTTCCTCTTAAGTGCTCCGGTGACTTTGGAGTTGATCCTTTTACATGCTCCGGTCTCACCGAAGATGTTTGTATTAACCTCACCAGATTGTATCGACGAAATTGCTTGGAAGTGCTTTGGTTGAGTACTTCTCGCATTTTGTTACCTGGGTGATATTAAAAAATTTCTCCTCTATGTGGAATGTGCTTGGGTGAAAAATTGACTTTGTAAGCGCCAAAAAATTGTGCTCAAATGCATTTTGTAATGAAAGTTCTAGTCCCATTTTCATTGTTGCTTCACCCAAATTCGATTTCTGTTTCATTTGTGTTGTATACACTCTTAGCTCATTCATTGATATTGAGGTGATGTGTCAATAGCACACAATTATAAATCGATAAAAATAACTAATTGACATTTGGGGAACTCAACATGGTTTAAGAGCAGTGAGGATCAATTTTTTTCGAAGATGCATTTAAAATCCAGCACAAGACTTACAGATATTGTAGTTAACCCATATGTTGATAGACAATGCATTGACAATCATGGTTCAGTCATAAAATCAAGAATCACTAAGGAAGCAAGTTGGTATGGAATGTATAATGGAAGTTACTAGTGACACAAAAAGGTTTGATTATGGCTGTGATATGAAGGAGATCACGCAAGGTAGATGATCGATCATCAATTATACAATTGAGTGTAAAAATATTAGTCATCGAAAATGGTAGGAGGTCGACTAATGGCACAACAAGACAGATCTAAGTTGGAGGAGGATAAGATAAGTCTCAAAATGAAGGTGTGTTTGGCTGACCGGTTGGTGTCGGTGAGAGAGAGAGGATCACTATTAGGGCGCTCGGTGACAGTGAGGGGTTCGCATCCTTCTGTTGGTGCATTGGCGACAAGAGAGGGAAAATTGTCAACAAGTAGTGATCCGGATTATTTTTGGCACGAAATGAGAGTAAAGATATAATAAAGCAATGTACAGAGATATCTCAGATATCCAATAATATAACTTAAATGTATCAGAGATGCAACCATAAACACATAGATACAATAATACACAATTTGCTATTAATGAGCGAAAATGTAGAAAGATTGTAAAAATACAGAGTGAAAGACTCGCTAGAATGGTGACAACTTATCTCTGAGAAGAGATGTGTCCGCTAATCGCATTGGCAAGAAGATAATTTTACAATGAGGCTCCAAAGGATTTTTTATCATAAAGAAAATACAAAACCCTAACCCCGGAAGATGAAAATCCAACAGTTTTTTGGACCTCGTTTTGGGTAGTTTGGTGTATCAACTTTCCGGGGGCGTAACTTTGGCATACGATCTTCGTTTGGGGCGCACGGTAGCTCGTTGGAAATGTATCGTCGATGAGATTAATTTCGGGGTCTCAATCAGAGCCTTTGGCTATCATTGAGAATATCGATCCCGAAAAAACTTCATTTAGGCCCTCAAAATGGTCCTGGAAGTTAAAAACTGTTAAAAATAGTAAATTACAAAAATTGCCAGAAAACCATTTTGAGCCAGTTGGAAAAGGTGGGTGGCCACGGATATCCACCTGGATCAATCCTCCCTCCTCAGGAAGCAATGGTCTCCATTGTATTGAGTGCTCAGGGGAGAAGGAAAAGTGTTTGCTGAATCTACATCTTGATGAGTTGCTTGCCTTGTTGGAGAAGTTGTGCTTCTTAGCTTATTGAAGCTTGTCATGAAACTCTGGCAGGAAGGATTGGACCTCTTTAACCAGTCTGGCTACATGAGATGCCTGTGTGCAAAAGGAATCTTTACACTTTTCTTCAATCTTGTCGACCTGCTTATGTTGGATAAAAGGTGCTTGGACTGAGGCCACAATGGTGTTCTTCTGTTCATGCTTTGAACACACTGTGAAGAAGCTAAATTTTGTAGTATGAGATACTACCTTGCGATAATGTTTAGGTGGGACAATAGTCAAAATTACCTCTGATATCCTATAGAGATGACCCCCCAGAGTAACAATGACACTACGAGGTCGAGACTCATAAATAAAATGTCGCTTTCACATATATGGCTAGACCAATAGAACATCATAGACATCTAGGAGGGAAACATCACATAATACCTCGTCCTTGAAGGGATGGATGTCGTATGACAATTGACACTGCTGGATGACACGAAGATCTCGTCCCTGGTGAGGCCACCCGATGTTGTATGGATGCAGGTGTGGTGTTGTCGACAATCCCAGCTATTTGATGACCTCTGCTGAGATGAGGTTCTTCTGGCTTCCGCTATCAACAATAAAATGCAGCGAGCTCCCCTTCATCCACATTTGTGAATGAAAAAGGCGCTCCCCCTCTTCAAAATCTGTTGGTTCTTCTGGTTGAATTGCTGCATTCGTGACAATAGTAGTGGGGCCTGCATCGATGATCTGTTTTCTATTAGTATTTTCATAATCAAATTTCGAATCAGGATTCAACTCCTTATCTTTTATCTCGGCCACCAATGACTATTTTGAGTGACATTCATCGGTGTTGTGCTAGGAGATTTTGTGGAAATCACACCATTTTCCAGTGTCATTTGTCTTTTTGTGACCCTTCTTTTCCTATGGTTTGGACTGGTTTTCAGGATGTTGTTTGTTAGGGCCATCTTTATCATACTTTGGTTGTTGTGGATTTGCAGACCCGAACTCCCGTTTGTTCTGGTGCTTAAAATTCTGTTTGATTTTAACAACATATCGATAATCAAAATCGAGTGATGAGATGTCCAGAAAATCCATTTTAGTTTGGATGTATCAGTGTAGAGCCCCATGATATTTCAGAACCAAATGTCGTTCAAAGTCTTTGATACCCATCTTGGTGCGCAAGGTATGGAAGGTATTGGTGAACTCTGGAACCGCTTGGCCCCTTTCTTGTCGCAATGTGGTCCATCTCATGTACTGGTCCTCATAGTTGCCAATAGGGTAATACTGTTCCTTTACCGCATCCAAAAAAAAATCTCAAGTGGGATCGACCCCATATATTCTAGACTCCTCTGTGGAACTTTTCTCCCAGTAAGTTTCCCACCAATGTTTCACATGGGGGAGAGCCTTAAGGAGTGCGAAGGTGATTTTTTTCTAAGGCATCCGCATCTATTTGTCCTTCAAATATGGGAATATCAAAATTAACTTGTACCTTGAAAGGAGAGGTACTTCCAAAGTGTTCGCTTGATGAAGACGTGCATGTTGTTATCGACAAACATTGAAGGATGTGTGAAAAATTCTCCATCATTTCGTCCCTCTATCGCGTGAGAGATTGCTCAAGCAACAGATTAATAGAATCGTTTTCTATATTTTTTTTCTTTTCTTCCACCATGGAGGGTTTCTTGGACATGTGAGAGTGATTGCATTCAAGAGAGACAAGCTCGAGACCCAACTTGCTATACTCGAACCTCGTCGGGGACATGCACTGAAAAACGATCAAGAGCAGCCTGCTCTGATACCACTGATCCAGATTATTTTTGGCACAAAATGAGAGCGAAGATATAATAAAGAAATGTACAGAGATATCTAGGATATCCAATAATATAACATAAATGTATCAGAGATGCAACCATAAACACATAGATACATTAATACACAATTTTCTATTAAAGAGCGAAAATGTAAAAAGACTGTAAAAATACAGAGTGAAAGACTTGCTAGAATGGTGGGTAGTTTATCTCTGAGAAGAGATGTGTCCGCTAATCGCATTCGAAAGAAGATGATTTTACAATGAGGCTCCAAAGGAATTTTTATCATAAAGAAAATAAAAAACCCTAACCCCAGAAGATGAAAAACCAACAGTTTTGTGGACCCTGTTTTCGGTAGTTTGGTGTATTAACTTCCTTGAGGTGTAACTTTGGCATACGATCTCCGTTTGGGGCGCACGATAGCTCGTTGGAAATGTATTGTTGAAGAGATTCATTTTGGATGCTCAATCAAAGCTTTCAACTATCATTGAGAAGCTCGATCCCGAAAAACCTTCATTTAGGCCCTCAAAATGGCCCCAGAAGTTAAAAACTGCTAAAAATAGTAAATTACAAAAATGACCAGAAAATTGTTTTGGGCCAGTTGGAAAAGGTGGGTGGCCACCGATATCCACCTGGATCAAGTAGTGCATCGAAAAAAGAGAGAGGAACCTCATTGATACACAATTTATCTGGGGAAAGTGAGGGGTGTTGTTGATATGTGACGCATTGGCAAAGATGAAAGGAACTCAATCGATTAAGGGCACATCCATGGTGAAGACAATTGTGTGAAAATTTATGGCGTACTGGCGTTGATCACGTGATATTTGCTAGTGATAAGGATTTTTTTTGGTGATTTTTAGTGAAGGTGCACCAAGTTCAGAGGAATATGGATGATGTATCGATGACTAAATCACTAGCACATCGATATTGGTTGTGCCTTTGGAAGAGAGAATGTGTTCTCCCATATGATATGTATCGACAAAGGAAGGGGGAACTAGCTGAAGTGTGGATCGATGGGTCAAAGTGATCTGAAGAGAAACTATAAATGGTAAGGAGGGAAGAGCGGGAGGAAAACATTCGTCCTAACCACTTATATAAGAGATGTTGAAAAACTGTAACTGAAAAGAGTATTCTATTTATTATTGATGTATTATTCATTATATCAATCCCCTTTTGTGGATTGGTCAAACCCTAATTGTAATGTGAAAATTGAGAAGTCAGCCCCCAGGAAAATTAAAGTGGTTCTAACCACCCAGAAAGAGAAGTTGGCCCTGCCAGTGAAGAGACACTTCCTTTCAACACCTGCCAGTTGGTATAAATAAAGGAAGCCAAGCACTCATTTGTTCACTCACTCATTCGATCATCCAGAGCGCAAGTTTGGTAGCTGCAGTTGGAGAAGAAGGAAGAGAGAGAGGTGCATTACTTATGAGAGGATATTCTCTAGTGTTTGGTTTATTATCTTGGCATTGTATTGGCTATCTATATTAAGGAAGTTTTTGCTGGGTTTTCTCCCCCATGAGGGTTTCCAGGATAAATGATGCATCTCTTATGATTGTGTTTCTCTCAGTGATTCTATCTATGCTATGGTTATATAATAAATTGAAAAGAAACCTAATAATAATGTAAAATTTAAAATGGTATCAGAGTTAAGCTAAATATAGCATCTTTCACAGGAAAAAGAAAAACGACACTATTGTCGCACAAGAAAATTAGGGATTTTTAATGAAGAAGAATTTCAGCCCAAAAGTCATCTAGAAAAGTGCGCCCTATCCCAAGGAACTCTTTGGCACCTTCAACACACCTTTTTAGTGGATAGAACTCCCAAAAAGTGAAACCCTAGTTTTCACCAGTACCAAAAATCCAGAAGTACTAGGAAACCAAAAGTACCAGAAAACCAAAAGCACCAGTCCAGAAATCCGCCGGTCAAGTTTGAAGGGGAAAAAATTGGATTTTCTGAAATCTAACGACACCAGGCTAGTCGCCTCAACCAAACACACCTCCTGGTAAGTTCAAAATTCAATTATGAGAATTTTCATTTTTTGGTCATTTTCCTAGATCCAGGTAAAAGATGTTTGGAAGCACTAAGCTTGTTGACAAGATAGAAGGTGTGGAAAACTTCCATGCCTGGAAGTATAGGATTGGAATCATTCATGAAGAGAATGAACTAGAAATATTCATTAAAGAGAATGTACCAGAACCCGCCGATGCTACAGCTAAAGAAAAACACCAAAAAGACACAGTTAGAGCCAAGAGAATCATTGCAGATTTTATCAAAGATCACTTGATTTCTCAAGTGTCTTCAAAAAAGAATCCAAAATAAATGTTTCATGCCCTAACTAGATTATATGAAGGAAAGAACATAAATCGGAAGATGAATCTAAGGACTCAACTCAAGAATACAAGGATGCAGAAAGGAGAAACAATCCATGAATATTTCTCCAGAATATCACAATTCAAATAACAACTAGAAGCAATTTAAGATACTATAGATGAAGACAAAATTATAATGACAACCCTTAATGGTCTCACAAGACCTTGGGATGCATTCATCCAAACTATTTGTGACAGAAAAGACAAACTATAGTTTGATAGTCTTTGAGAAGAATGTGTTCAAGAAGAATCAAGAGTAGCTAATCGAGAAGCTTTGCTATCAAGAGATGAAGATCAAGCCCTAACTACTCACACTAAGGGAGGAAGAAAGAAGTCTTACTTCTAGAAAGAAACTCATATGGAGTCTCACCCCCAAAACAAATTCATACATAAAGAATCTCAACCAAGGAGATTCCACAAGTTCCAGAAAGAACAAAGAAGAGAAAAAGATTTCTCATCCTACCAATGTTACCATTGTGACAAGATGTGACATATTGAAAAACATTGTCCATATAGATGAGAAGAATACAAGAAGAAAAAGAAGAGGTACCATGCCCATGTAATTGAATATGAAGAGCCAACCACAAAGATGATAAATGAACAGATTGAAGACATGTCTTAATCTTTTCCCTCTCAGGATCAGTATCACTTGGTGAGGACACTTGGTTCATTGATAGTGGTGCTTCCAAGAACATGGCAGGTCAAAGAGACATTCTCTCTTTCCTTTCAGAAAATAAGTTTTGTTAGAAAGTTACACTTGGAGATGATTATCAATACCCTATCAAGGGAGTAGAAGAATCAAAGTACAAGCTTAATTCAAGGACCCCAATGAAGATGATGGATGTACTCTATGTACCAGGTTTGACAAAGAACTTACTCTCCATCTCAACTTTAGAAAAGAAAGGCTTCAGAGTTTCCTTCATAGATGGAGAAGTCTTGATGTGGGCCAAAGGAAAAACCATGGAATAAACAATTGTTATTGGAAAAGAAGAAGGTGGCTTGTATAAGCTAAAGGGTCACTCAGAAGCAACCATGACCCACTCCATTGAGAATCCATGTGAACTTTGGCATAGAATATTAGCCCACATCAACTACAAGGAATTAACTTATGTAATCAAGGTAGTCAAAGGTCTACTAGAACTCAAGGTTGACTATGAAGGTGTGTGCAATGGATGTGCACAAGGAAAGAACATCAAGAACCCTTTTTCGAAGAGAGATAGTAAAATAGAAGGAGTCCTAGAGCTCATTCACTCAGATGTGTTTGGCCCAATGCCATCATCCTCCATCAGTGGGTATGTATACTATGTATCTTTTATTGATGACTATTCTCGTAAAACCTGGGTTTACTTTTTGAAATCAAAAGATGAAGTGTTCAGTAAATTCAAGGAATTCAAAGCCTCGATAGAGAATCTTTCTGAAAGATAGATCAATATACTCAGGTCAGATAATAGAGGAGAACACCTAAAAAGAGTTTTAAAATTTTTTAAAAGATGCCTGGATCAAGAGGGAGCTCACCACTCCCTACAATCCTCAACAAAATGGTGTAGCAGAAAGAATGAACAAAACTATAATGGAAGCAATGAAGACCATGATCCATGATCAAGATCTTCCAATGTAATTATGGGAAGAAGCGACAAAAACAACAACATATGTACAAAATAGACTGTCCCATAGTGAAATTGGGTTCAATAACCCTGAAGAGATGTTCTCCAGAAAGAAGCCAGAAGTAATCCATCTCAAAATATTTGGCTGCCCAGTATTTGTACATATTCCAAAAGAGAAGAGAACCAAGCTGGACCCTTCAGGAAATAAGGGAATATTTGTTGGATACTATGAGGTCTCCAAAGCCTTTAGAGTTTATATACTAGGTTACCATCATATTGAGATCAACAAGGATGTAACCTTTGATGAAGATGCAACACTCAAGAAATCAAGAAGATGCCAACTTGAAGAAGTATATGAAGAGGAACCTGTAGCTCCCAGAGTTTCAGAACTAGTGAGGGAAGTCATAGCTTCCCCTGATGAGGAGACTCTAGAAGACCATGACATAATAGAATATCAAGAACCTCCCCAGATGTCGATCTCCCACAAGAGAAATCCAATGTGGTCAAGGGAACTTATTCAATGGAGAGAAGTATGGTGTCCCCAAAGGAACCATGAGACAAGTGAAGAAACCAAATCCATTCTCCAGTTATATGGCTTTGATGTGTGATCTCTTAGAGAAGGATCCTACTTGCTTTGAATAAACCATTCAAAAGAAAGAATGGGTAGATTCCATGAAAGAAGAATACCAATCCATCATAAATAATGATGTATGGGAAATAGTTCCCAGAGCGAAGAGCAAGGATGTGGTATCTTCCAAATGGATTTTCAAAATAAAACATGCTACTGATGGAAGTATTGAGAAATATAAAACAAGGTTTGTTGCTTGTGTCTTTTCTCAAAAGGAAGGAATTGGTTATGAAGAGACGTTTTATCCTGTATCCAGATACACTTCAATCAGAACCATCATATCCCTTGTAGCTAAGATGAAGTGGAAGTTACACTAGATGGACGTGAAAACTGCCTTCTTGAATGGTGTCATTGAAGAAGAAGTGTATATATAACAAACTCAAGGATTTGAAGTTGAAAACATGAAGACTCACGTGTGCAAGTTGAAGAAGGCTCTGTACGGATTGAAGAAAGATCCTAGAGCTTGGTATGGAAGGATTGACAATTTTGTGACGAGCTTAGGCTTTACCAAGAGTAAAGTTGATTCTAACCTTTACTTCAAGGTTATGAATGATGATACTTTTATATTGTTGTTGTATGTGGATGGATTATTCTTAATTAGAGAAGAAAATATCATCACTGAATGTAAGAAGAATCTCGCTACAAAATTTGAGATGAAAGACCTTGGCCTAATGCACAATTTCTTAGGTCTTGAGGTCTGGCAGATCCCAGAGAGGATCTTCCTTAACCAAGGGAAGTATGCAGTTGAAATACTGAAAATATTTGATATGTTAGGGTGCAAGTCCATGAATACACCCATGGAAACAAAGTTGAAGCTCCTGGTTGACTCTTCGTCAGAATTGATTGATGCTATGTTGTACAGACAGATCATTGGATCATTGATGTATATGACAAACACCAGGCCAGATATATGTTCTTTTGTGAACACCTTGAGTTAATTTCTAGTAGAGACCAGACGTGTTCACCTGGTTGTTGTAAAACATGTGATGAGGTACCTTAAGGGCACATTATATTGTGGTCTCAGTTATAATGGAGATCATGAATTTAGACTTAGTGGTTATACTAATTCATATTGGGTTGGAAGTGTCTTTGACATAAATAGCACTTCAGGATCATGTTGTTTTAGTCTAGGGTCAGCCATGATCTCATCGCAGAGTAGGAAGCAATCAAGCATTGCTCTCAGCACGACAGAAGCATAATACATTGTTGCATGTTCTGCCAATTGTGAAGCCATATGGATTCGAAAGTTTTTGACAGTTCTATTCGATCTAGATATGGAAGAAACCATGATCCTATGTGATAACCAGAGCTACATAAAGATGACAGAGAACCATGTGTTCCATGACAATTCAAAACACATAGAGATCCGATATCATTACATCTGTGATATGGTGCAGAGGGGAGCCATAAAGCTGCAGTATGTTAGCACATATGAACATGTTGCTGATGTGTTGACTGATCCTCTATCTCATGTAAAGTTTTAGCACTTTTGATATAATATTGATGTAGTCTGTACGGACCTCCCTCGAAAGGGGGAGTAGTGTTGTGTTGCTAGCATAGTGCTATGATGCCAGCCTCGTGCTGATGATGTGTTGCCAACCTCATGCTGTGATGATGTTTCTCCAGCCTCATGCTATGATGATGTGTTGCCAACCTCATGCTGTGATGATGTGTTTCCAGCCTCATACTATGATGATGTGTTGCCAGCCTTGTGCTATGATGATGTGTTGCCAGCCTTGTGCTATGATGCTAGCTTCGTGCTAATGATGTTGTGTTGCCAGTATTGTACTGTGATGCCATATTTGTGCTAATGATATTGTGTAGCCAGCTTCGTGTTGTGATACCAGCTTCGTGCTGAAGACTCTCAGCCTAGTGCTGATGTTGATGATGCTCCAGCCTTTGTGCTGTATTGTTGATGATATTGATGATGAGAAAAACTTCTGATGATTTATAGATACACCAGTAAATGTTCTAGATGTTGTTGATGATGTTTCCCTCACTCTCTCCTGATGATGTTGTAGAATACCATTCTTGTTAAGGGGGAGTGTTTAAATACTATAACTGCAAAGAGTATTATATTTATTATTGATGTATTATTCATTAGATCAATCCCATTTTGTGGATTGATCATGTCAGGAATTGTAAATGACCAAATCCCCTTTTGTGGATTGGTCAAACCCTAATTGTAATGTGAAAATTGAGAAGTCACCCCCCAGGAAAATTAAAGTGGTTCTAACCACCCAGAAAGAGAAGTCGGCCTTGCCAGTGAAGAGACACCTCCTTTCAACGCCTGACAGTTTTCGTAAATAAAGGAATCCAACCACTCATTTGTTCACTCACTCATTCGATCATCTAGAGTGCAAGTTTGGTAGTTGCAGATGGAGAAGAAGGAAGAGAGAGAGGTGCATTACTTGGGAGAGGATATTCTCTAGTGTTTGGTTTATTGTCTTTGCATTGTATTGGCTATCTATATTAAGGAAATTGTTGCTGGGTTTTCTCCCCCATGAGGGTTTCCCAGGATAAATGATGTGTCTCTTGTGATTGTGTTTCTCTCAGTGATCCTATTTATTCTATGGTTATATAGTAAATTGAAAAGAAACCTAATAATATCTTAAAATCTAACAAGAGAGAGAGTGTGTGAGGATTCCAATAGGAAGTTTTGAAGGGGGGGGTGGGGAAATTTCTTCTCTTATAGAGATGGTAAGAGAATAAAATTGGGAGGTTGTTATGCATGCACAGTATAATTGTGTCAGGTAATTTTCTTTAGGTCAAGCCCGATTCAAATGAAGTGTATGGGGACTAGGTTAGAAACCCATGAAGTGTATGCAATTGTATAGATGAAACCCACCTGCTGAAGTTGATCTATCTCTGCCTTGATGTCAAGGGATTTAATAGGGTGAATGGGTTATTTATTTTGTTGGATAGGGATGGAATCTAGACATGTATCAATATGGTGTCTAACAATAGTAGGATCAAGTATAGACATATTTCAATAAGACCATGCAAAGACATCACAAAATTCCTAGAAAAGAGATTTGTAAGAATCTACCTCTTCAAGGGAATATTTTGATCCAAGAAGAATGTTTTCTGTGATACTAGGCATGACATATATATGCACCTTGATGGTAGGTGAAATATTGGCCATATAACCTTCATCAAACACATCAAGTGCAATGATGGTATCCTTGAACCAAGCAAATTTTCCAAGCAGAAAAAAGTCTTTGTTTTGATAGCATACTGGTTAGAGGGATTTGTATGTTGCGAGATGAAATAGGAATGATATTGCATATCGTCCCAAGGGTAATAAAAAATGGTAAGGGCTTATACAATATATTCATTGGAATGGGATATAGGTGTGTTATAGCCCACATATTCATGAAATGATGTGATATAGGTATAAGAAGGGGTAGTGGACCCTTGTCAAAGCCATAGGAACGAGAAGTTTGGATTACATAAGACACTTCGAGAAATGAATATATGGAGCCAATAGATGGGGGTTCCAATATTGATGAGGCCAAGGGGACAACAATCATGGAAGGATGCTATAATGTATATATGGTGAAAATGAAGTATTTTCAAAATACAATGGTCCCATGGAGGTTGAAAGGTAAAAAATATGCACGATATTCTCATTAGGTTTTTTTGGAGGAGATCTGATTTCAACAACCGTCTTTCCCTCTTTCTAAAAAAAAATTGACATCAAAGGGAAACATTGTCCACAATAGGTGTTTATTGATCCTCTATGGAGGAATTGAGACAACTAATTATGGCACATGGATGGTTTTTATGAAAGGATTTAATGTGATTTTTCAATGATTTAGGGAGAGATATTTCCACAACAGGAGTGGATAGGTCTAGTTATAAATAATTGGAACTAAAATGGTATCATAATCATAGAAACAAGGGACAATTGTGTGACCAATGATTTCAAATAAATCACATGGAGGGATAAATCTAGGTGTAGTGGTTAGGGTGTCCATAGCTTGTCCACCGGTGGTAGTGACCCTAGTTTTGTTATATTTCCCTCTAGCCACAACTCCTTTCTTAGACTTGGTGGGGACTGTTTAGGCTTGTGTAGATTCTATGGAGGACACAAAGTTAGCACTTGTATGTTGTACATGTATTAAAACCTAATGAGGAGTTGGGGTCGATGACACTTTGTTGGGGGGGGGGGTGGCTATGGAGGGTTTGGAGGATCCAGGTACCACACTGGAATCCCCAAGGTGATATTAGGAAGGTTTAATGTAGCCATCAAAGGGGAAATAAATATCTTTA
>JASDQU010013811.1:89893-105163 GCA_032191745.1 Picea mariana | reverse complement strand
ATAGGGAGTAGTGAGTTCCCTCTTGATCCCAACATCTTTGCAGAAGTTCACAAACTCTTTTGAGGTATATTCTCCTCCATTATCTGACCTGAGTATCTTAATCTTCCTTTAAGAAAGGTTCTCTATCAAGGCTTTGAATTCCTTGAACTTGTTGAACACTTCATCTTTAGATTTCAAGAAATATATATAGGTTTTATGAGAGTAATCATCAATGAATGATACATAATATACATACCTACTAATGGAGGATGATGGCATTGGGCCACACACATCTGAATGAATGAGTTCTAGGACTCCTTCTGTCTTGTTGTACCTCTTCAGAAATGGGTTCTTGATGTTCTTCCCTTGTGCACATCCATTGCATATGCCTTTATGGTCACCTTCGAGTTCTGGTAAACCTGTGACTACTTTCAATATGTATGATAGTGCCTTGTAGTTGATGTGGGCTAACCTTCTATGCCAAAGTTCACATGAGTTTTCAATGGCGTGGGTCATGGAAGCCTCTGAGTGACCCTTTAGTTTATACAAGCCATTCTCTTCACTTCCAATGATGATTGCTTCATTTAAGGTTTCTCCTTTAGCCCACATAATAACTTCTCCATCTATAAAGGCAACTCTGAATCCTTTATTTTCTAAAGCTGAAATGGAAAGTAGGTTCTTCTTCAAGCCTGGTACATATAGTACATCCTTCACTTTTAGTGAATTCCCTGAATTCAGTTTATGGTTTGATTCTCCCACTCCCTTGATGGGATATTGGTAATCATATCCAAGTGTCACTTTCTGAGAAAATGAGAGAATGTTTCTTTGTCCTGTCATGTGCTTGGATGCAGCACTATCAATGAGCCAAGTTTCCTCTCCGGGTGTTAGAGATCCTGAGAGGGTCGAGATCAAGACATGGTCTTTGATCTACTCTCTTATCATCTTTGCGGGTGGCTCTTCATCTTCGACTACATGGGCATGGAGCCTCTTATGTTTTCTCTTGTATTCTTCTTGTCTGTCTAGAAAAAACTTCACAATGTGTCCCATCTTGTCACAATGATAGCATTGTACATATGAGTAGTCCCTTTCCTTTCGTTGTTCTTTGTTCTGAAATCTCCTTGGATGAGATTCTTTATGATTGAATTTGTTTGACTGTTGAGTCTCTTTACGAGTCTCCTTTTGGAAGTAGGGTTTCTTCCTTCCTCCTTTGGTGTGAGTAGCTAGGGCTTGATCATCATCTCTTGCTAGTAACTCTTCATGATTCGCTACTCTTGTTTCTTCTTGGATGCATTCTTCCCATAGACTATCAAACTTCAGTTTCTATGTTCTGGCACATATTGTTTGGATGAATGCATCCCAAGGTCTTGTGAGACCATTTAGGGCCATCATTATGAGTTCATATTCATCTATGGTATCTCCAATAGCTTCTAGCTATTATTTGAATTCTAAGATTATGAATAAGTATTCCTAAATCGTTTCTCCTTTCTACATCCTTGTATTCTTCAGTTGAGTTCTTAGATTCATCTTTTGGTTTATGTTCTTTCCTTCATATAGTTTGGTCAAGGCATCAAACATTTCTTTCTGAGTCTTCTTAGATGACACATAAGGAATCAGGTGGTCTTTGATTGAATCTGCAATGATTCTTTTGGCCCTGATTGTGTCCTTTTGATTGTTTTCCTTTTCTGCAGCATCGTCGGGTTCCAATACTTCTTCTTTGATGAATCTTGCTAGGTCATTCTCTTCAAGAATGAGGCCAATCCTATACTTCCAGGCACATAAGTTTTCCACTCCTTCTAGCTTGTCAACAAGCTTAACGCTTGCAGGCATCTTTACCTGGAGCTAGGAAAATGACCAAAAAAATAAAATGAAAGTGCTCAAAATCAAAATTTGAACTTACTAGGAGGTGTACCTGGCTGATGCGAGTAGCCTGGTGTGTTTGGATCTGAGTAAATCCAACTTTTGCTCCTCCAAATTTGATCTACGGATTTCTGGACTGATGCTTCTGGTACCTCTGGTACTCTGGTACTTCCGGTACACTGGTTTTCTGGTACTTCTGGTACTTTGTGAAACCAGGGTTTCACTTTCTGGGAGATCCAGCCACTGAAAATGTGCGCTGAGAGTGTCAAAGTGATCCTTAGGGGAGTGTGCACTTTTCTAGATGGTTTTGGGGCTGAAAAGCTTCACCATTAAAAATACCTAATTTTCATGTACGAGAACAGTGACATTTTTCACTCTTGTGAAAGATGCTTCCTTTAGCTTGGCTCTGATACCATATTAATGTTTAAGCCATTATTATAGTTCTTTTAATTTCATTAGATAACAATAGCATAATCCAAGATCACTAAGAAATACACAATCACAAGAGACACAACATTTATCCTCGGAAACCCTCTAGGGGAAGAAAAACCAACAAAACTTCTTTAATATAGATAGCCAATATAATGCCAAGAGATCTCTTAAACTAATATAGAAAGTCCTCTCCCAGATATGTGCCACTCTCTCTCCTTCTTCTCTAACTATAGATCTGAAACTTGTCTCACGAAATGACCAAGTGAGTTGTGTGTCTAAGTGAGGCGATAGCCTCCTTATTTATATTAGACTGACACGTGTGAAGTGTCTCTTCACTGGCAGGGCCGACTTCTCCAACTGGGTGGTTATAACCACCTTTAATATTTTCTGGGGCCTCTTTAATATCTGCTGGGGCTGACTTCTTATTCCGCCTATTATATTTATCATTTGACCAATCCGCAAAAGGGGATTTGGTCCTATTACAATAACCAACATGATCAATCCACAATGGGGATTGATCCAATGAATAATATATCAAATAATAATAAGAATACTCTTTGCAGTTACATTATTTCAACACCTCGGACATACGTGCTCAGGATTAAAATTATTGGGGTCACGATGATCTTAGATATGGCACTAGAACAAACAAAAATAGCGCAATGATTACTATATACAATTCTCTTAGTCTGCGGGCTTCAAATTCTCAGTTAGAAAAAGTGTTCTCCATGCATGGCGCAATGGGATAAGTAGGCAACTCAACAACAGTTCACCTGCAATGGTTATGAGCCTCCATTAACTCTTGTTTGATCTATTATGGTGCAGTCTAACGGTTTGATGAAAGACCTTTATTGGCTTTCTGCCCATTTGGAGCGTCGATCGAACAATTATAATACCCTCAACGACTATATTGCTTCGCAATGGCAAAGCAATATAGTCGTTGTTTTGATATATTGACGAAGCTCCAATTCTACAAATTTTTTGTCTGCGAAGTTCCTTCTGGAACCTTCTGCAACTTAGCTCTCTTCTTACTTTGCTTTCTAGCCTTCTTTCCAGTGATCTTTGGCTCAGTAGTTCGTGTTCCATTCTGATTCTTATCTTCTGTGGTTTTAGTTACTTTGCGCTGTTGAGATTCTCTCTTATGACTCAGGGGTAACACCTCTTCTTTATCCAAGATAGGTAGTTCATGCAAATCCTAAAATTGTACAATATCTATTACAAACAAATATTCAGAAGAGAACAAAAAAGATACAATGGAAAATACAAACATTACACAGAGATTTTTCCCCTGGAAACCCAAACCGGGAAAACCAACATATTCTATATTCATTCATTGTGTTACAATGTTTACAATACAAAATACATATAGGAGCCAGCGGCATCCAAAACCCTAACCCAATTCCCTAGATTAGTCCAAAACCCTAATTCCTTTACCGAAAATGAAAAACCATCGGCAAAAACCATGTGTCGAAAAACCACCTAAATACATATAGGAGCCATCGACCCCCCTCCGTGCCTAGAACATATGCTCAGACACTACTACTCGTGAAAAGAATATAACACATACCCAACACTTCAGTCTCCTGTGAGTTTTCTAATGTTCTTGCAGCTTCAACATCTGGGTTTCTAGTGTTAAATATCCTCGATTTGTTCTCCTGTTCTTCGATCAAGTGTGTGATCCTCCTGGTCATGAAATATTTTAACTCCTGTTTCTTCTTCTCCAAGAGTTCTTCTTCTTTCTTTCATCTGGATTGATCTCTGTCAATCCAAGGTTTTCCTATTAACATGGTAAATGGGGTGCGGTCTTCAAAAAATTTAATAATCTCAACATCTTCCTCTGTCGAAGTTCCATTGACGGTCATAGGTATATGAGCGAGTCTTCCACACAGATTTACCAATTTTCCTTTGAATAAACCTAGTCCTCCTAATGAAGGAATCATAGTAGGCCTTCCTATAGCTTCCTAAGTTCTCTCTGTCATGATATTCACATGTGTTTCTTCATCTAGAACAAAGTCAATGTTGAAGTCTCCTATTCTTTCTTCGATGCATTCTTTTCCTTTGAAGATCTCTGATAATATGACATGTCGGTGGTCATTCAAGGTTACTCTCATTTGTAGCAATATTTTCTCTGATTCTTCCTAGGGTTCTTCTATAGCCTCTGGGGATTCCTTAGGGTTTTCTTGATTCATATTCATCCCTTCAATCTTAGAAATCATTCTAGGGAAATCCAACACTTCATGGTCCATAGCTTTGCAACAAAGACAACTAGGTCTTCTCCCAGGGAATTCTTTAGCAAGATGTGTCGGTTTTCTGCAACTGTAAAAGAGAGTTAATCCTCTCTTTCTTTTAAATGATCCCTAGCCTCTTCTGTACTGCGCACTAGGATCATAGGAGCTAACCTGCAATAAATGTTTTTTGGGATCCTGCATCCATTTGTTAGTCCAAACATTCTTTCTATGCATAGGTATAACATATCTTTCACTATTCTTGTCAAATCTATTAATATCAATCTTCTTTCATCTATCAATACCCTAGTTTTCAAACTAGGACAAATTTTATTAAACATACCTAGATCCATACTCTAGAAACAAAAATTTACACTTATATTACTTCTACAGAGCACAAAGCATTCAGATCTAATTTTTTTTAACTATATTTACCTTTATCAGAGCACAAAGATTGTAGATCTTACCTCTTTTAATAAAAAAATATCACTTTTACCTTTCTTAGAGAAAAAAGCTTTCAGATCTTGCTTCTTTCCTTCAGATCCGACCTCTTTTCTTCAAATTGGGCTTCTTTCTTTCAAATCCAACCTTCTTTATTTATCACAAAGCTTTATAATTCAAGTAGAATACTACGCACTAGGGTACATATCTACGCACAAAGATTTCACAATCCCAAGTCGAATCTTTGCAAAAGGCTTCTTCTTTCTCAGTTCCCAACAATCACAGTTTCAGGTCTCGGCAACAGAACCATTTGTTGGCATAGGGGCAGACCTAGGGTTCAACACTACAACAACGCACTAACAAATCCGTAACTATTGGCCCTTTCGACAACACCTGCGAAGTAGATGAAGTCTCACTTGAGGTAGAGGCAAGGGTGGTTGCAAGACTTAGTTGTCTACAACCTTATCCTGGACATAGATTCATGATTAAACTTAATACAACTCTTAGTACCGTCAGTCCCTCGATATGCAATCACTATTCACTTTGCTGATAAAACAGAGCTTTGCAGCATTCACACTAATCTACAATATTTAAGCACTTAGCATATAAATGGATCAGAATGAGCATATCAAGCACTAAGCAAGGCTATCTTGATCAGATCTAATATTCTCACATATCATAAGCACATAGCATAAGTAGATCTATCTAAATATATCAAAGCACTTAGAAAATAACATGTGAACACGTCAAGACAAAGCACAAAGCACAAAGCACATAACACAGTGTTTATGTGGTTCACCCCCACCCTGGGGCTACATCCACCAACTCTTCTTCTTTATTGTCTTCAGTCAATCGGTTACAGGCACAAATCCTTCAAAACCCTTACTCCACATAGGACAAAAGATCTACGCAGCTCGCTAGATCCTTCTTCCTTGCGTTACAACACTAATCCCTCCACAATCTGCTACAAGGACCTACATTTAGCTCTGCAAGTCTCTTACATTCATGCACAAAGCCCTTAGAATTCATACTAGCACTTAGCCTTTATCACTTAACATATCATCATATCACATAGATGCACTATTCTCCTCCTTCCTACATTGCCTATCCTTCTATTTATACATAAAAAATAGGCCTAAACATGGGTAAACCCATGGGATGACATCCCATTCTTGTTACATATTCCCCAAAACCCAAAAAGGATTCAAAGTGGGATGATATCCCATGATCTCCGCTTCGTCTTGCACTCCTCCTTCGATAGGCTTTCGAAGTCCCAAAATAGGTCAACATGACCAAGAAACTCCCAAAACTTGGTCAAGGGCCAACAACTGGAAACCAAATCATGCACACATAAACACCAATATTTTTCGATAGATACCCTTGGAAAAACCCCAGAGGGAAAATTATTACTGACAATGATTTTATTATGATAAAATCAAGGATCCCGTAAAAGGGATAATGGCCCACTAAGAGAAATACAACTGCAGACAAACCTGACAAAGTATGATCTTTTGTACGACCTAGATCTGCATGATTTTCTAGGTGTATGTGCCTTTCCTTTTTTAAACCAACGTATACACACATGTATCCATTGTGACCCATGTGCATGTACAAAAACACTATACGGTAAACTCTACATGACTCGACATTTTTCTGTGGCTTTGCTCTACTAAAACCCACTTCTGACTGCCTCTGTTCTCGCTTCACCTTAACCTAATCTCTATATGGAATTCCTTCTCCACCTATCCAATATCTCCTTGAATCATAGTCCTTCGTGATCCAACCCACTCTATGTTGACTCTCTCAACAAAAGTGTCTTCTCCTTTACCCTAGCTTTGATTTTATAATCTTGAGTTATAACCTAACCCTAATATCCAAAGTGATTGATGGTTGCGATTACTTCTCACTACACTTGAGATCAAAGGCTCATATTAAATGATAACTTTTATCATTTCCTTAAATAACTTAATTAATTCAATTAATTAATTAATAAAATAAATTTACTCTGATAATTCCTTTAATTAAAGTAAATTCAAGGACAAAATGCTTTGGACAATTTCCACATGTCTAGACACATATACCTATGCATAAATATCTATCTGATGCTATCATGCATCAACACTCCCTCTTAGCAAGGAAGGTATTATGCACCACTCCAAGTTTGTATACAAAGTACACAAACTTCCCTTTAAATAAAGGTTTGGTCAAAATATCTGCAACCTGCTACAATGTGGAAATATACTGAAGATTTATTTCTCCCTTCTAGATTCTATCTCGAATGAAGTGGTATCTGATCTCAAGATGCTTGAAATTTTCATGGAATACTGGATTTTCTAGAGTTTGATAAAATTTCGTTTATCGCAATATATCACTGTAGGCTCCAACTCCTGATCAAATAAAATTGTAAGCAATTTGTGAAGACAAATGTCTTCACAACTGATCCCAAGCTGAAGCAACACCTATTAGTGCAAGGTTGAGACCAGGGTTCTCTAGGGTTTCCAACAAAAGGCACTGTTGTAGTCTAGATACATCAACATATTCATCCTTTGACAAGGGAAGGAAGTCTCACTTGAGGCGTTTCTGAGATTTGGTTGATGAAATGATTTAGAGAGTATGCAACATCAAATTTATTTTAACATTACTTAGAGATATGCAAGGAATCCCAATAACATTCATGGACAACAACCTAATACTTGACCATTCAAGAAAGAAGCAATTGAGTGACAGAATTATAGATTCATATGCATCACATCATATCACAATAGCAAGAAATTTTAGGGCCCAAAAACATATTTATATTAGCAGTTCCAACATCCCAAAACCATTGTACAACATAGGTCTCCAATTCAAACTCTTGCGCAATGAAACATGACTCTACATAACCCATTACAGAGTCAAAAGAATGTTGCAAAAGCACCCAGACTATTAGTAGAGATCATTACAATAGCTATGGGAACAAAATCTCTACTTGAAGATAACATTGACCTTCATAACCTTGAACAACCACAATTGATACCAAAAGCCAACTACAATCATAACCCATCCCTTTCCCATTACATAGCTACATCTTTATAGTTTTCCCTTGGGTGCTTCTTGGATTCTTGATTTTTCTATATCTCCAACTTTTTCCTTGCATGCAATCCTTTCCCTTGGAATTTTTCACTGATCATCCAGCTGGCGCATGATGCTTTTGTAATTTTTCACTGTTGTTACACTTTCAGTTATCTTTCCACTCATCTAACTATATTCTTCCGTTTGGAGTCTTTCCTTGGCATGTTGATCTTTTCCAAAAATATCATTATTTCCAAAAATGGAGGGCCCAACAGGACCCGAACACAACCATTGACTCTCCATGATTCAACCCTCTACTTACTTACTAGGGATTCCCTCAAATGGAGGACACAATTTAGGGATGAACTCTACTTATTTTTGGAAGAAGTTGTCATACTGCTCCACCCTATCTTGCCACTTCCACACTAAAATGGAAGCACCCACAACAAATACCTCTGCAGCTACAACATTAGGCTCTGTAGGCTTTCTTTGTATCTTGAGTGGCCTCGTATATGCCATCGAGTCACCCATTAGTGTCTTCGATCTTCACAAACTTTTCCTTTTTCACTATGGGGTTAGTGATCTCCTGAGCCTCCTTGGTCATCTGCTAGATTTGGATTTGAAGGCTATGGGCTTGTTCCTCTTTTCCAAAACATCGACCCAATCATGGACCATTTCAAACATTTGACTACACTTGTTGTCCCTTGACCAAGTTTTGAGGAAACATTGGTCGCGTTTGACCACTTTTTGGACTTCGACAGGCTGTTCGAAGATGGAGTGCCCAAGCAGAGCGGAGATCGCAGGATATCACTTGTTTTGCAGGCTTGTGGGCCCATCAAAGGGTTTTTAGGGTTTATGTAACGGGTATGGGATGTCAAGCCATGGGTTTAACCATGTTTTAGGCCTTTGTGTAAATGTATAAATAAGTAGCTAGAGATGTAAGAAGTACTATAATTGACTTAGTGCATAACTACTAGTGGCTAAGAGAATAGTAGGTTAATATTGGCTCAGTGCAAGAAGTTGTAAGTGCTTTGTGCAGATAGACTGTGTAAGGATTTTTTCTATCAAGGAGTTGGCTCTATACCTTGACCTGATTTTGAGGAAGGTGGATCTAGTGCAGTTTGCGTAGATCACCTGTCCACTACGAATTTGGGCACTGTGGCTTTATGCACAAGAGAAAAAGAATGTAAGGAGCCTGAAGACTAATAAAGAATAAGAAGAAGTTGGTGGATGTATCCCCACACTGGGGTGAACCATGTATATCCTGCGTTGATGCACTTTGTGAAATCTTGTGATGTTGTTTATGTTGTTTATCTCTTGGTGTATTGATATTTATATATGTTGGATGGATGTATGGATGCTTAGTGGTATATTGATGGTAAATGAATGCTAGATATGATCTAATGCTACGTGCTAAGTGATGGGAAGTACTTGATCTTTATTTTTACTGTGCTAATCTGTATTAAGGGTTTGATCTACAACGTGAATGCTATTCAATAACTAATGCATATTTTTGTTTAAGTGTTCTATTAAGTGTTGTAATCACAGATCTGTGTCCCATCTTGGTTGTAGACACCTGAGTCCTACAACCCCCCTACCTCTACCTTAGGTGAGACTTCATCTGCTTCGCAGGTGTTTCCCAAAGGTTTGGTAGTTAGGGTTTTGTTGGTGCAATGTTGAAGCTTTGAACCCTGGGTCTGCCCCTGTGCCAACAAATGGTTCCGTTTCTGAGACTTGAAACTGTGATTGTTGGGAACTGAAGAAGAGAAAGCTCTGTGCATAGATCCTTTGTTGTAGTGTGCAATATTCTACTTGACTTGTGAAGCTTAGTGCTAAGAAAGGAACCAGATCTGAAGAAAAGAGGTAATATCTTAAATCTTTATTCTCTGGTAAAGGTAAGATAAGTGGAAATTTTTTCTTCGAAAGTATGAATCTAGGTATGTTTAATAGATCTTTTCTTAGTCTAAAAACTAGGGAATAGTTAGAAGAAAGAGTTGATCTGAATAAATTTGATAGAAATAGAGAAATATATGTTATTCCCATGCATAGAAATAATTTTTGGACTAATAAGTGGATGCAGGAACCTAGAAAGAACTTTTGCAGATTGCAGGTACAACAATGTGATCCTAGTGTGCAATACAGGAAAGACTAGGGATCATTTAAAAGAAAGAGAGGATTGACACTGTGTTATAATTAAAAAATACCAGGACATCTTGCTAAAGAATGTCCTGGTATAGGCCCATGAGACACGGAGACTATAAAGAAGGTCAATAAACTAAGGATATGTTAAAGAATCATATGGAAAAAGAGTTAAAGACTATTTTAATACAGTTAAAAGAAGAAATGGATGATCATAGAGACATCAGTTTACCAGAGATCCTGAAAGAAAAACAACGCATAGTTACAAGAATAGAAGACTTCAACATAGACTATGTATTGGATGAAGAAACACATGTGAATATTATGCTAGAAAGCACTTGGAAAATTTTGGAAAAGCCTTCTATGATACCTTCATTGGGAAGGATAGGATTTTTTAAAGGAAATATGATAACCCTATGTGGAAATGTTACTAATATACCTATGATTTCTCATGAAATGTCAACATAAGAGGATTTTGAAGTTATTAGGTTTGTTGAGAACAATGCTCCTTTTCCACTTTTATTAGGAAAGACTTGGATTGAGAAGGATCAGATCAGAAGGAAATAAGAGGAGGAAACCACAGAAAAGAAAAATCAAGAACTAAGGTATTTCATAGCTCAAAGAATAGATCGACTGATAGAAGAACGAGAAGTTGAGTCGAAGTAGCAGAACGAAAGAGAAATAACTGTCAACTTTGAAAGAGCGTAAGAAGACTTAAAGAACCCGTCCATGCAAGAAGAAAGTATGTCCACCTAGGACCTAGTAAACAAAGAGGTATTACCTTTGAACCCTTTGAGATAACATCATCAACGCGAAGTCACTACGCTAAGAAACGATAAGAATAAGAATGGAAAGAGGAATCCAAAGAATCAGATCATAGAAAAGAAGGCAATAAAGCTCAGTAAGAATAAAGCAAAGTTAGAAGAACTACAGGTAGTTCCAGAGAAGACTTCGTAGGAGGTAGGCTTGAAGAACTTGAACCTTGTAAGAATAGAAGAAACATGCAGAATCATACTTCACCATGACGAAGATATTTGACCATTGGAGGTGCCCTGACCATTAGAATAATGCTCCATAACAACTAAAAATGCAACTATTGCTAGAAAGATTGCCATTGGACTGTTGATATTGTTCCATAACAGATGGATTTGTATTGATTAAGGCATTCTTACCTGTTGGAGGAACCCGTTACTATGTTTCTTATTTAACCTGTCGAACGCTGCGCCAGGACCAATTTTTTCAAACCATGATATCCGAGCTTACAGAGAATCCATTGTATCGCACTATGCTTTCTAGACCTCACCATCCGCTTGATTACCTCATTTTTCTGTTCGCATACCTGAGTTATTTGATTACGAGTGTGCATGTCGGGTGAACATAGCACAGTAGAGAAGTCTATGGAGGAAATACTTGTAGACCTCATGACTGAGAGAGTCATGTCTGTGGGAATACAAGCATCATCGACTAGTGGATTGCAAGCATTCCCATCGACTAGACGACATTCTGGCCACACTGCTGAGAAGCGAAGCAAGCACCATGAAAATATGGCTAATGTGAAGCAGATCCCATCGGTCTTTCCAGACTACATCCAACCTTTGGCTAGCACGGTTAACCATGACAACATCCCACAAGATTTTGAATACACGCTGATCACTGTGTACCTCCCGAAGGGGATACATGCAGTTGGACCCCAGTTAGGACATATTCTAGCTCTAAAGAACAATGACTTCAACCTCAGAGACTGGAATAACTACACGATGCTCATGCCACATCGATATTTGATGAAGAAAACTGGGAAGAAGCAACACATAGTCTCCCAACCGTGGATAAAGAAGCTTGCATAATCGACACTCCTGAACATGATGAAGATCCCTCACTTTGTCTAACATCAAGAGGTTAACGCCTGCGTTAAATGCCTCTTGTCGTGCTATCATAGAGGCTATATATGGCTTGATAGGTGCATCACTATGGATCTGGTGCTAATCCACCTCATCATAGGACTAAGCATGCAAGGACCAGACCCTCAACAGTTCTACCCAGGGAAGGTTGGAGATCGCTCCCTGAAAAAACACATAAAGGAATACTATGGCGATGTAGAGAAGGGAAAGCGAGGATACAAGGTAGACTCCATCCAGGATGGCACAATGCACCTATCTTGTCATCTTATAGCTCGAAAGCTCATTAGAAAGAACCATCCGACGCAGGTCACTGGATTTGTAGTAGACCTCGTAGGGAAGTGCGTCAAAGGAATGCAAATGAATTGGGTGAG
Organism: Picea mariana; assembly: GCA_032191745.1. Classification (NCBI taxonomy): domain Eukaryota; kingdom Viridiplantae; phylum Streptophyta; class Pinopsida; order Pinales; family Pinaceae; genus Picea; species Picea mariana. The sequence continues at coordinate 92,770 of JASDQU010013811.1, read as the reverse complement.
CTACCTTGTCAACGAGTTGGAGAAGGATTTTCGTGAAGCGCAAGATCAAGGATATGGGTTTCATTTCAGTTGGCTACTGGTAATGATCTCCTTTATCTCTTGGCAGATGCCAGAAGAAGTGACATTCCCTGAAGTCGAGCCATCAGAGCCGTTGGCTGCAAGGTTCTCCACCTTGTGGTACACAAATGATATGGAGAAGCAGTGGCAATAGAATGTGGTGTTCCATGCTTACTACCTACAGCTGAAGCGCACCATTAAGGCATTTCCACGAATGACCCCAAATACTTTGCACCAGTACAGGTTGCTAGCAAAGTTCTGCGCAGATCGACACATTATCTACATCACCGCACGTAGGGATGAAAGCAAGGAGGAGATGAAATCCTACTATAAGTTGACCAATGAAGACATGGAAGAGATCACTAAGGAATGGCCAACAAAGTTCCTTGTACTGATCAAATATGTAGAACTCTCTGACCTCGACATCATCGGAAGTCCATTGGTCACTCGGGTTGAACATGATGGACAAAAGAAAAAGAGGAGAAAAGAGGACATCCATAACATATAAAGTGATGAGGAGGACAATGCATCGGAGGAAAGTGGGCCTGAATCGCCCACAAGAGGAGGAGGAGGAGACAAAGTTAACCAAGAGGAAGGAGGGGAAGAACGAGAAAAGCAAGAAAAAGGCGAAGTGACACCACTGAAGGACCCCCCTACTGAGGCCAAGACATCGAATAAAAGGAAGTTTTCTCCTCAGAAACCCTCAACAAGAAAGAAGACCTGAGCAAATAAGCCTTAGTCAAAGAATGTGCTCACAGTGGACGATGTTGTTCTCATCATCGCAGTTGTAGAGGATGCTTCAGAGGATATCCTGTAAAGACATGAAGAAAATAAAGAAAGATTGTATGACATAATAGAGAAGGATCTCAAGGACATACACCAAGCTATCCATTTGAGCTGCGTAGTACCTACTGCGCCTTCTTCAGTGGAAATTGTAGAATTGGGGGATGAGCCCACTCAATTATGAATATTAGAAGATGCAACAGAGGCTCGACTTTGTCGAGTCCAAGAAGAAAAGGAGAAAACCAAAAATTCCTTGAAGTAAGAAAAGGAGGAGGTCGTAGAGAAACTTCGATTTTCCCAGAAGGAGAAAAATGAAATTCAGGCAAAGCTCGATCAAAACAATGCGAAGCTACAGGAAGAAAAAGACCAACTGCTAGCAGAGCAAATAGCGATCGAAGAGGTAGTGACTAAAGCAATTCGCTCTATGCTAGGCTTGGTGCAGGAGGAAGAAGAGTTAGCCGAGATACAAATGGGGAAGCTCACTGAGGGAATTCAATAGCTTCAAGAAAGGGTAATGGAGCTAGAGATCCAAGCAATGTCAAACACTCCGCAAGAAGTACACGACCAAAGGGAGGAAGCTGCCAGGAACGTAGTAGAAAGAATCAGAACACTCGCCTCAGAGTGTAAGCAACTGAGTGATTGAAGTGCACAGACCTATGAGCACCTTGCAGAAGATCCAAAGCTGAAGAAACTGGAAACACAACTCCAAGAGGTGAAACAACAGGCATCCACCATGCAAGCATAGATGAAGCTGCTTACTGCAGTTGAGAAAATGAAGCGATCACAAGAACAACGCACAGTCCAACAACAGGTTACTGCCATCCAGAGAAAAGTCATGGAGGTGACACAAAGACTCCAGCCGATGCAGGATGAAGCTTGCATGATTTTTGAAGATATTGAAGGCCAAGGATCATAGCTAGACCAAGTAGTTGTGACAGTGGAACAACAGCTGGAAGGGCCTGTTACAGAGAAAGTGATTTAGGAGTTCACTGAGTAGGAGGCTCTATCAAATCAACAAGTCGAGGTATATTGAGCTAAGATTGAGGCCTTTGAAGCAGTGTTTCCAAAATTTGAGTGACTTGGGATGAGTCACAGGTGAGTGTTGGGGGCTTGTTGTTCCTTGACCAAGTTTTGAGGAAACATTGGTCACGTTTGACCAATTTTTGGACTTCGACAGGCTGGTCGAAGATGGATCACCCAGGCGGAGCAAAGATCGTGGGATCTCGCTTGTTTTGCAGGCTTATGGACCCAAAAAAGGGTTTTTAGGGTTTATGGAATGGGTATGGGATGTTGACCCATGGGTTTACCCATGTTTTAGTCCTTTGTGTAAATGTATAAATAAGTAGCTAGTGATGTAAGAAGTACTAGAATCGGCTTAGTGCATAACTACTAGTGGCTAATAACATAGTAGGTTAATATTGGCTTTGTGCAAGAAGTTGTAAGTGCTTTGTGTAGACATACTATGTAAGGATTTGTGCTATCAAGGAGTTGGCTCTATGCCTTGACCTGATTTTGAGGAAGGTGGATCTAGTGCACTATGCCCAGATCACCTGTCCACTATGAAGTTGGGCTCTGTGGATTTGTGCACAGGAGAAGAAGAATGTAAGGAGCCTGAAGACTAATAAATAAGAAGAATAAGTTGGTGTACGTAGCCGCACACTGGGGTGAACCACATATATCCTGCATTGATGCACTTTGTGCAATGTTGTGATGTTGTTTATGCTGTTTATCTCTTAGTGTATTGATCTTTATATATGTTGGATGGATGTATGGATGCTTAGTGATATATTTATGGTAAATGAATGCTAGATCTGATCTAATTCTACATGTTAAGTGATGGGAAGTACTTGATCTTTATTATTATTGCACTGATCTATATTAAGGGTTTGATCTGTGATGTGAATGAGATTCAAGAACTAATGCATATTGTTTTTTAAGTGTTCTATTAAGTATTGTAATCACATATCTATGTCTGAGCTTGGTTGTAGACACCTAAGTCCTACAACTCCCCTTGCCTCTACCTCGGGTGAGACTTCA
>JASDQU010013811.1:49684-62350 GCA_032191745.1 Picea mariana | reverse complement strand
CATTTTCTTGTGGATGAGACTGTCTACTTTTATGATGTTGAATTAGGAACTTACAGGTGAGAGTGGCTACTATCTCACTGATGAAATGTGCACCCTAATCACTGGTCAAACTCTGAGGGAACCCAAACCGAGTGATGATGTGCTAAAAAATAAACCTGGTTGTTGTTTATGTGTAGCAATCTGAGACTGGTTTTGTTTTGGCCCAGTGAATGAGATAGTCAGTAGATGTGATGATAAACCTTGTCTTCGAGTGCTTGGCTGGTGGATTAATCATTCCTATCAATTCAACTAACCATTTATGAAATGCTCGAAGAACCTGAATAGGATGTAAGGGAAACTCATCCCATCATGACAGTTTACCAACCCTATGAAAAACATCATAGGCCCTAACATAATATTTAACATCTTTGAAGATAGTCAACCACCATAATACTTCTTGTAGTACCTTTTAGGCAGTGTTTTTCCCCTCGACATGGCCTCCTGCAACTCCGTAGTGGCATTCCCACAATATTTTTGGTCGCTCATGATCAAGTACACATTATTGAAGGATTTTTTTCAATTATAGCTTATACAAATGACGTGACATCAACTGATAGTCTAAGGTGTAGATCACTAGATGTCTCTTTTGAGTTGTGGAATACCCATCAAGCATAGTACCAATAGTGAGAAACAATGAAATATCTAAAACATAATCAGGGATAGCCTCAATATTAAAAATATCTGCATTTGGGATTTGGTCATCTATAGCTCTACCACTCTGTTCTGATTCTTATCGAGATAGATGATCAGGGCCAAAATTTAATTTTCCTAGCTTGACAATGACTTCAAATGAAAAATATTGAAACAACAACAACCATTTACAAATTATTCCTTATAACATATGCTTATTAACCATGTATTTCATAATAGAATGATATGTAAATAATTTAAAATGTCCTCCTAACAAATAACGTCTAAAATTTTGCAAAGCATAAACCATTTCCAAACCTTCCCTTTCAGTGGTAGTGTAGTTTCACTCAGCTTGAGAAAGCTACCTGCTAGCAAAGTATATGGGATGATCCAAGTTTCTGTAAGTAGGTTGTGCAAGGATTTCAACCAAAGCTATGCTAGAAGCATCAATGTGTATATGGAATTCCACCTTCCAATTCAGATATATGAGAATAGGGGAAATACTTAACTTTCTTTGAGAGTGTCAAAGGCTTGATCACACTCTGGCTTCCAACTGAAGGCTTCAAATTTCTTCATCAACTTCTCCAACAGAGTAGTTATGCTTATGTTGTTTCTGATAAATTTGTGGTAATATCCAGTGTGGGACAACATTGACCATAACTATTTAGCGCTCATAGGCGGGGTTATATTTAGTATCACAACAATGTTTTTAGGATCAACCAAAACTCATTCCCTGCATACTATGTGTCCCAATAGATTTCCAAAAGACATACAATATATACACTACTTTAGGTTCAGAGAGATTTGTATTTTTATACAACAATCAAACAACAACCATAGTAAACCTATGTGTTCCTTTAGTAAACTATATACTTTCCAGTCATCCATATATAGTTCAAGGAACTTGTGAATAAAATCCCGAAAAGAAGCAATTACAATTTGGGAGAAAACAACAGGAGCATTCTTCAGGACAAAGGGCATGACATTATAAGCAAACAAATCCCATTCTATAGTGAAATTAGTATTTCTCTTATCCTCTTCCGCAATTCTGACCTGATGATAACCTAAGAATCGATCTATAAAAGAATAACTCCATTCCCTGCTACTTGATCAAGAACTTCGTCACTAAAGGGAGTAGGAAAAGTTTCATGTACACAAGATGAGTTCAAACTCCCTCAATCCACATATACTTTTATATAATCAATACCCTTCTTAATCTGTATTAAAATAGGACTAATCCACTCGGCCTCATCCATAGGAAAAATTAGCCCAACTGCTAACATTCTATAAATCTCTTTCTTAACCTTCTCCTTGAATCACTAATTAAAGAGGTGTGGTCTATGCTTGACATGCTTAGCATTTGGTTTTAATTCGATCCTTATTTCTCATAAATCTCCCTTAATACCCTTTCTAAAAAATATTAGTAAATATATCCTCGTAATCTTGCAACAAAGCATGTATCCCTGTCACAGTTTTATCATATCAATAATCTCCTATAGATTCCATCTTAGGTTGCTCCTCAATCTCGATGTTCACTTTCTGAAACATCATAGGTTGAGTGTATGAGCTACCGATATCACCTGATATGGTATTTTTGAGTTCTATTGTTCCTATGGATTCTTGAAAGGTTAAATTTCTAAGTTCCTTCAACTCCTCAGGATCTTTTGGGTCCTTATCAACTTTACTACAAGTCATGGGTAATCTCATAGGGGATGGATACAATATACATTAAAACAAGTGTTCATGCTCAGAGCAGATTGTAAGTGGACATTTAGGTTGAAATTCAACACTAAAAAATATCTTCTTGATTTTCTAGAGCATAGTTGTGATTTCAGGAGTCTTACCAGAGAACGAGAAATCATGGCAGAATTCATCCTGAAGTGTCTTACAACATACTATTTTTCTTCTTCTTTCCTCATGAACGTACCATGATTATGGATTTTTCCCAACGAATGGAAAAACTGGTGTGTCCAAATATAATAAGGGATTTGCATCTTTCCACACTTTTAGACAGTGCTCAATGTGTGCAAATAGGTTAGACTGATCATCATATATATCCAAGGGTATAATTTGACTCTTCTTCTTTTGATCTTGTCCCAGCTGTGGTATTTTTTTTAGTGGAAGAAACTGATATTGTATATAAATCCTAACTTCCTCCCAAGAGGATAGAGTTTCTTTGTGAGTATCCCCTCACCTGGTTGGAGAAGACTTCAGGGCTAGGTCAAGTGCTTAGATTTTGTGTTGTGCCACAACCCTACCCTCCATGTTAATGATAAATATTTTTAAATATGAGGTACCATAGTATGTTGGACACTCCTTGATATCTATTCCAATCCACCTTACTAATCAGATAGTTGCATGTGCAACACCTTGAAAATTTCTCATTACGAGCTTGGTTTTGCCCATTACTTCTCAAGTCTTCTTTGGTAATATGTTGACATCAAAGCCCAAATATAATTTAGTGTCCCTGATTTCATAGGAATCAATGTGAGCATTAAAATTGAACTCCTTTCCAGTTCTCCGTTTCCTTCTCTAAAATCTACCTATATTTTTTTTTGGAAGGTTGGAGGTAGTAAAATCCTCTGGGATTACTTCATCTCCCAGGGCCAACTTGATTGTATTCTGCAACTTCCTAGTAAGTTGTTCATCATCCAATATGTTAGAAAATAGTTGCAACCACGAATCAACAAATTTTTGTGCTTTTCCGGAGGGATAGATCTAAACAAGTGGCTCTTTGACAACCCTTGGCTTCTGAGGATTTGAGTTAAATCTTAGTTCCACAACTTCAGGAATTGAAATACCATGCATCTAGTTAAACATCTCAATTGCGCTGTTAAATAATTCCTTTTACTGAATAGGGTCATACTTGGTATTTTCTGTGATTGCCTTCTAGATATTTGTTTGGTGTGGAATGTATGCATCTGCATCCATTTTTTCCCCTCCTCTAGTGACAATATTAATATTAGGACCCTCTCTTTCAACCATAGTTCTAGGTACATAATTTATCATATTGGCACCCCTACCTAGCCCAATCCTCCCATTTTGCAATAAGGTCAAGACAATATTTCATAACATGGGTGTTTTTGCTGCAATGTGCACAACAAGGTCTCCTTGGGAGTGGGAATTCTCATGGCAAGTTTCCTTTCTTATCACAATTATAGCACAAAATGACCCTATTTTATTAGTTTTTCCTCCTCGGTATCCTCCTCTACCTCTGTGAACTCTTTCAGGTCCCTGAGGTCCTTCATTGACCCTGAATGTGGACCGATCTAATTTGTCTCCAAGTGCATATAGAGCTCTACACTGATTAGTATTATGCAAAGGTGAACCACCAAATTTCAAATACATGGTATTCGACGTAGGGGTGTACTTATGTAAAATTGGACAATGCCTCAGAGAATTTCCATGACTCCTGTAGATCTCACAATACTTGGTAGTCTAACCTCCTTGATTATTTGGGAAGGTGTGGTATTGAACATGTGTATGAAACAATGTTGTTGCAACAACCTACACAACCCATCCTGCTAGCCCCACTGGAAGAGGGACTATAGTAGAAGGCCCTATACTCAGTCTCATACATTCATTAGCCACATAACCTTTTGTGTAACTATTATAGCAAGATTTTCCTCACCCTATGCAATCTTGCATAGAGGGCCTTTTTCCATTTCCCTATGTAGACTTGAAGTCCCTTTTTGCAAATCCCATAGCTACAAACATGATTTTTCCACATATACACGTCCTGCCTATATTAAAACATGTGTATACCTAGGTTGCACTACTACAACCCACGTACATCATGATTTTTGCCCAAAATTAAAAAATGGTATTGGGTTTCCTTGTCACATCACGAGATCTGTGATCCTTGGCCTTCCATATACTAGAAACATTCCGACTCGACCCTTCAGTTCCACTTGAAGGCTATAAATAGGCCAAATCGAGCTATGGAAAAGGGGAGAAGAATTCAACTTTGAGAGCAAAGTTACTCTAGAGAAATTATTCACTTCATATTGAGTCTGCATCCCTTTGTCCTTTAAGTCTGAACACATGGTTTGGACTTAAAGCTTGAGAAACTCATTGTCTCTCTTATATGAGATTTCCTTTGGTGGAGGATTGAAGTGGTTGAGGCCCAGATGGAAGGAAAGTAGTTTCTTGGTTGTGAACCGTGCCGGCACAGAAGTTTGTAACTCATTCACTTCTACTGATTACATCTTAATATAAATACTCTTTTCTCATCCAATTAATATCTTGTGAATATATGAATTGTTATTCCATGGGCGTATTTTTTATGAATATTGATGGATTATGTTATTGAATGTGCTAACATTATCTATTATCACCGCATGATTGTGTTTCTTGGTTTTTGAGGACTAGTTGCAGGGGTATTTCTTTGGGTCAAGTGCTCAACGATGGGCTTCATCAAACATCTGGATGATGTAGGCATTTTATCTTGTCTTGCTAGCATATTTGTTTATATAGCATACTCTTGAGGGGTCCTAAATCCCTTTAACTCAACAGTAGGGACCAAACCTGCCACCGAGGCCCAATTAGACTCTGCAACGTTTAATGGTGGAATGGTTCTCCAGATCTTGCGATCCAACCAATTAGTTGATGGGATTTATGTGGTGATTGACAATATGTCTTCTTGTGAAAGCTCCTTCTACAATTTGAACGTTTTTTTTTTGTAGTTTCTCTTATAGGTGGACTGATACAAGATAAATGCTGGTATAAACCAGCTGGGTAACAAAAGGAAAATTTATTAACTACTGAAGAAGGTTGAGATTGGGATAACCCTTGTGCTCAAGCATGTAGACAATGATTCTTACACCTATGAAAAGCCTAGTACTAATACATCAACTTGCTAGCATTTCAATTACCGACTGAGATACAATTTATCAAAAGAGAACATACATGAAATAAAAATAATGGCAAGAAAAATAGTTTCCTTAGCTCTGATCACCAATCACACATTAGCACAGCAATTTGTATACACCATTAGAGACAATAATTATAAAAATATTGAATCAGATAACTTATCAACATATTAAAAACTCTTACTCATTACAACATCCATTCATGATATCAATTCGGAAGTAATTCCTCCTTATGATCCAATCACACGTGCTTTTGATGAAACCAAAAACTTGTCTCAAGTCCTAAACAAGACTTCTCAATTGAGGTAGCTATGAAATAGTTCTTTACAAATCCAAAAATGAGGGTCTTTGCAAAAACCATCGACCTCTTCTAACAGGTCAATCCTCTTATTTATGAGATATTATTAACTAAAAATAACTATAAAAAGTGCAAGCTAAGTAAAACAAAATGTTAGGATATTTAGACACTTAGGAGTTAGTAAGATCTACTTGGTCTATTGTTTCGTTAGGTAAAAGTGTGCTTTCTAGTGTGTTTCTTTAGTATTCACTAGTATGCATTTGTAGTTAGGAAATCCGACGGTCACGATATGTTCCCAACATAGAGTGATCCGATGGTTCATACTCTCCTCGATCTTAATGGCCATTGCTCCATGGCTTAACACCTGATTGGTCCATGATCTGTATTTAAAGAGCATGGAGGGTCATTTGCCGATGATCGATTGTGAGAGACTCTCTTGTAAAATCTCTCTGTANTGTGAGTGGTTACTGAAGGTGTTCATCCTCTGTTGGAATACCTATGTTGTCGAACACAAAACATCGCCACATGACGCTTTCATCTCTCAGTCTTCTAAGAGTCGTCAAATTGTTTCACTTGAGTGGATGAATCTTCTCATACTCTGACAATTTGAGGAAGAGTTCCTCATACATGTTGGCATACGAGAATATTTTTTTTTCCATCGGGGCTGAAAGGATCTCCTTTATCTCCACTGCCCGTGCCCGATACTTGACTGCTTTAACACTTAACTGCTGTAACACTGTCCGAGCCTTGATCGGGTGTTCCATGAACTGTTGTACTTGACCAGGTGCCATGTTTGCCACCTTTTCTATCTCCATAGCACATGATGAGTCTTGTTTGACATGTAGTTTGACTATGTCATGCAAGTCGAAAAATACATCAGGTATGCCGAATTCTGGTAGGTCGATGTCTCTCATCGCCTGATTGATATTGGTCCATATCCTTTCACAATCGACCCATTTCTCTTGGATTTCCTAATGATGTTCTTGGGCCATTTTCACCCAGTATTCAGCCAACTTATTTATGCATTCGATGCTGCTATCCCTTAGTACCCGAATGTCATGCTCTTCGGCGTCTCGGCCCTATTGGACCTCACTGATGTAATCGATCCTTTCCACTGCTTGGTGTGCTTTCTCATACCTTATTCCATATCATTGCACATCGCTAATGCCATAAGGGTGTCTTCTTGGAAATCGACTATCCCTATAGTGAAAAGGTGCCGCTCATTCGTGAATTTACTATAGGAATCCTAGAATTCGCTTTTCAAGAACACAATGGCCTACGCAGAGTCCTGATAATATTTCACCAAATGGCACAGATGCTCCAAATCCTTTAGCATAGTAGCCAACTCCTCTTCATCCTTCCTCTCTCTATCCAGGGTGGCATCTGTTATTTCCATCCCTGCGCCTATAAGCTCAGACGTCTTGGCATGCTCCGTGCTAATCAATTTATCCTCTATGGTGATGAGGATGGAGTTGTCTAGAGTAAGCCTCCTCTTCTTGGTGGTTCTCTTCATGATGGATTTCCTATTTTGGTTGTAGGCGATGGCTTGTATATTGACCACCTCATCCTCTGGTTCGAGGATTTTCTACTCTCCCCAATTAAGCGTGCTTCCCAAGCTCCCGATGGTGTATATCTATTCAAGAATGGGTTCTTGAACCTATTCTATGTGTCCCGAAAGTTTGGCCTTTGGTTTTTGCTCATTGGGAGGTAAAGTACCAACCAAAATTGATGCATTAGGGGTAGGCTCGGTACTTACTTGATAATCGGCTGTTGAGATACCAATTTCCTGCTGTAGAATTTCTTCCCCTTTCTCACCCGATCCTATCTCATATTTCGGGTTTCCCTCTTGGGTTCTCGGTGGATCGAATAGCTCAGTGTCTAAGACACTTTAGATCTCCTAGTCTCTTTGTGGAAGGATCTGAGTTGGAGCATTGAGAGCTGGGGAAGATACTTTCTCAGGTTCCTTCTCCTCTGTAATCTGTACCAGAGTCACCAAGGAAACCTCTGAACTCTCCTCATCATCATAGATAGTTATTAAGTCGTGTAAGGGGTTTGGTGCACTTTCTCTCCCTGATGTCCTCACTATCTCGGGCTGAGATGAAACGTCCCCTGGTGATCCGACCTGTGGCATTGAAACTTTAGGGTTATCTAACCTGATGATCTCTTCAATTTTTATTAGCTCAGGGTTAGTTGGACCTCCCCGAATTTCGATTGGGTTGTCGAAATGAACCCTTGTCATTTCTACGATGATGCAGGAGCATCCTAAGCACACACAAAGCAGAAGGACAGTTGTATACACACCAATGCGCATTTTGAGGATATTTTGAATTTCAAAAGGATTAAACATTAATGTAATATCTGGAGAGACATAAGTTCTCTTAAATGTTTTGGAAATTGTTGTTGGACAAATGAGAGGGGGGGGTGAATTAGTTGTTAATGTGATTAAACAATTATGCCTATTTTAAACTCTTTACAACACACTCAATGACAATCGCAATACTACAGAGATGTAAGCAATAGAATATATAACATCAATCACACACATGAAATATACAGAGACAGATATTTCCTGAGGAAACCCATAAAGGGAAAAACCTATTCTTCTTGATATGATAAGTAATCTTTATTTTCTGTTCATTATCATTCTTATGAGTACCAACTCATTGTGAGGCTACCACCTCTATTTTGCAAGCTACAACTTGCTAAGAGAACCAAATCTCTGGTTTCTCTATCACCCACTTGAAGGAAGCACCAACTCCCTGAGTGTTCTAGCACCAACTGGATGGAAGCATCAACTTACAGTCACACAGGCATCAAACTATATAACAGAGAACAATAGTTCTCCCTTGCACCACCCTGCCACCCTGGTTTTTTCTGGCTGCAACCAGATGGAAGCTACAACTCCCTATGTTCAAGCACCCACTTGAAAATCTGAGGACACCAATCCTCCCTAGCACCTCCCAACCACCCTGAAATATTAATCTTTTCTTTTGACAACTTTATCATAGTGATACAACATTTATCTATGGCTTACTAGTCTCATCACTGTTATTCTACACTCCTCTTCTCTACCTGCATCAGTGTCTTCCTGCTCACATTCTTCTTTGAGCTTTCAGTTCTTTTGCTCTATCTCTTCATGTGCACCTCGAATTCCTCTTCCTCTCTCAGATATGCATTTTTTGTTGTATGTGCTATGCCTCTTTTGTGCATTTCAACTACTCCACACAGCCTACTTTTACCCGCATGAATAAATCTCAATAGAAGCACCCTCCTCTTCTCTATTTTGTGTATATTTATAATTCCTATTCCTCTGCCAGATCATCTATGCAACTCATCATCTTATTTGGTGGTTATACTGAGTATGTTAGTCATCAATGGCTTATCTTGAGATTCTCTACCTTCTCTGGTAGTGTGAACCTTTGTCTTCTTTGTCATAGTCTAGCTTTATCCTCTATGCTACAGTTACAGACTTCAACACTTTTCCATCTGTCAATTGTCTCTATGATCAGTCTTCATTCCACTGGAAGTTACCTCAAGAATCTTCAAATTCTCTAGCGATCACCCTGATATTCTTCTAATTCTCTGGCCAAATTCATCACTGCTTTTTGGCAGTTACTGAGAGAACCTCAATGTGCTCATGCCTTTGGTGCCTTTTCCCTTCTTGAGAAAAACTTCACAGTGGGCATTAAATTTTTTGATTAAGCCCCTTTCTTTCACGTGACCACTGGTTGTGACCTAGGGCCAAGCACTAGGGTGCTTCACGATCTTCTACTGTGAGTTTCCTTGACTCTCCCAACTTGTGAAATATGAAATACTCCATATTGGATCAATGGTCCAGATATTTCCCTTATATCGACGGTTGTGATCAAATCACGATTTCATGTTTTGCGATGTTCTGTTGTGAGTTGCCTCGAAACTACCAAATCGTGAAACTCCGAGGTGGAGCTTAGAAACATACTAGATCCTTCATCGATGTGACCATGGCTATGACCATGGGTCAGGCATTCGAGTGCTTCGTGACTTCGTGACTCACGATGTCGGAGGTTAGAGCACCTCCCTTCTTCTGATTCCCAAACTCCCGACTTCATACACCTGAGATCAACAATATGCGATTTCCTGTGACTCAACAGTCATGATCACCTTCTGCATTTAGGGATTTTGTGAGTTCCTGTCTGATGTGGTCCTTGCTGACATGGTCTTGCTGATGTGGTCTGTTGTTGTCCTTGCTGACGTGGATATCCTCTCATGGCACATGTTCTTCTGATGGATATGACGGCCTAGATTAGTCCTCGATCCAACTACTGTGATCAACTCGTGACTTTGCATTTCGGGTGTTTGAACATGAGCCAACCATGACTCTTCCAACTCCCGACTCCCAATTTTTTGAAACTTTCTCTAGATCAACGACCCACAACCCTCTATGATCCAACTGTCCGGATCTTATCGGGACTTCGTGTTTTGTGAATTTTGAGGACAACTCACCTTTGACTTCTCCAGCTCGCGAGTCAGTGAAATTATGATCTCTTGCCACAAGTTCTTTGGATCCAACGACCCATATCATTTCGCGACTTCGCATATCGCGAGTTCCTACAAGTCTCACCTTTGACCTCTCCATCTCGCGAGTCAGTGAAATGTTGATCTCTCGCCACGTGTACTCTAGATCCAATGGCTCATATCATTTCACAACTTTGCATATCATGAGTTCGTGGATGAATCTTGGCCATTATCCTCTTTGCAGTTATACTGGATCCAATGGTTGCTAGTCCTACGTGCTCCGATCTGAAAACTGAGGTATAATATCCTCCTTTGCGCACTCCCCTTGTATGGACTTTGATCTGACGACCATCGGGTATTCGGGATTGGTGATCCAATGACCACTTTTTCTCCTCCTCTTGAGCTTACGCAGCCTCCCGACTTGGAATAATTTCTAACTGTCAAAGGTTCAACGACTTTTGATCCTTCTGCAAGCCTTGATGTATGGACCTCATCTACGCTTCTAGAAACTTCTATCTCTTCTGATATTTCTCGTCTCTGCATACTATTCGCTTCTTCACCTGAGCTTACATTGTTCCTGATTTTCCATCGATGCACACTCTGATCTTTCCATCAATGACAAGCAAACTCTGCCTGTAATCATGACATGGTCGTTGTTGTTCTTTCCATCAATGACAAGCATACTCTACCTGTAAACATGTCAACAATCCCCCCCTTTGGAATTGATGGCAACCATGAGAGGATGCACTATTCATCTTAGACCTCCAACTGTAGCATTCAGACTAGAACTTTTCTCTCCCTTTGACATCAATGTCAAAGAAAAACATGCTCCCCCTGAGTTGTTGCAGTACTTTGTGGAGGTATCAGATAATCAACCAACACAAAATTCCCTTTAAAGGATGGACTCTCTTAGGTGAGAGAAGGGATGACACCCAGCTTCTGACAGAGATATTCAAATGATGTCTTGGCTAGGGGTTTAGTAAATATGTTTGCAATTTGTTCTGTGGTTGGAATGTAATTCAACTGAACAACTTTGTTTGTAACCTTCTCTTTGAGAAAATGATATTTTATTTGTATATTCTTAGTCTTTGAATGGAGAAAATGATTCTTGGAGACACTAATGGCACTTGTGTTATTATAGTGAATTGGAATGGGATCAATATAAGTGACTTTCAAATCTGTAAGAGTTTGTATCATCCATAATAACCGAGTGCAACATGTAGCAACAACAATGTACTCTTCCTCTGTAGTTGAAAAAGAAATATATCCCTACTTCTTACTCAACCATGCTTCCAGAGAGTCACCTAAAAAGAATGCACCTCCATTGGTTCTCTTTCTTTCATCCAGACAGTTTTCCCAATCAACATCTGAATATGCAGTTAATTGAAGGTTCTGGTTTCTAGGATACCAAAGACCATAAGTCATTGTACCCTTCAAATATTTGAATATCCTTTTGACAACTGCTAAATGACTTTGTTTAGGAGAAGACTGATAACGACCTACCATTCCAACAACTTGCATTATACCAGGACGAGATGTTGTGATGTACAGAAGCCTGCCTATCATTGATCGGTATGTTCTTTGATCAACATCAGGTGAAACATCATCTTTACTGAACTTGCAACCAACAATCATTGGTTTAATAAAAGGAGAGGAACCTTCCATATGGAACTTCTTCAACATTTCTTTCAAATACTTTTCTTGAGAGATAAATATCCGTGCAAAATTCTGATTGATTTGTAGGCCAATGAAGTATGAAAGTTCTCCTATCATGGACATATCAAACTCATTTTGCATTGAATTGGCCAACCAGTGAACTGAAGGATCATTAGTACATCCAAAAATAATGTTGTCTACATAAACTAAAACAACTAATAAATCATCACCTTCATATTTAATGTATAGATTACTATCAACAATACCTTTCTTGGACCCTTTGTCTTGTAAAAAATTGTCCATTCTATAACACCAGGCTCATGGTGTCTGTTTTAGTCCATATAGATATTTTTTCAGCTTGCAGACATAGTCAGGAATATCTATCAGAGAAAAACCTTCAGGTTGCTCCATATATACTTCTTCCTCTAGATCTCCATTAAGAAATTCTGACTTAACATACATATGATATACTTTAAAGTTCTTATGACATGCATAGGCAAGAAACATTTTGATGGCTTCCAACCTTGCCACAGGTGCAAAGGTTTCATCAAAATCTTGTCCTTCAACTTGTGCATACCCCTTCAGACCAATCTGGCTTTATTCTTAACAATTTGTCCTTGTTCATTCATTTTATTCTTAAACACCCATTTGGATACAATTACATTCTTATCTGCAGAT
>JASDQU010013811.1:33631-43726 GCA_032191745.1 Picea mariana | reverse complement strand
GGGGGGAGTGAATCAGTTGTTACTGTGATTAAACAATTATGCCTATTTTAAACTCTTTACATCACACTCAATGGTGATCACAATAATGTAGAGATGTAAGCAATAGAATATTCAACGTCAATCACACACATGAAATATAAAGAGATAGATATTTCCTGAGGAAACCCATAAAGGGAAAAACCTCTTCTTCTTTATATGATAAGTAAGATTTATTTTTTGTACATTATCATTTTTATGAGCACCAACTCATTGTGAGGCTACCACCTCTGTTTTGCAAGCTGCAACTTATTGAGAGCACTAACTCTCTAGTTTCTCTAGCACGCACTAGAAGGAAGCACCAACTCCTTGAGTGTTCTAGCACCAACTTCTAGTTACACAGGCACCGACCTGTATAACAGAGAACAACAGCTCTCCCTTGCACCACCCTGACACCTTAGTTTTTTCTGGCTGCAACCATATTGAAGCTACAACTCCCTGTGTTCAAGCACCCACTTGAAACTATGAGGACACCAATCCTCCCTAGCACCTCCCAACCACCCTGAAATATTAATCTTTTCTTTTGACAACTTTGTCACAACGACACAACATTTATCTATGGCTTACCAGTCTCATCATTGTTCTGATACACTACTCTGCTCTGCCTACATCAGTGTCTTCCTGCTCGCATTCTTATTTGATATTTTTGTTCTTCTTCTCTATCTCTGAACGCACACCTTGTCTTCCTCTTCCTCTCTCAGATATGCATTTCTATTCTGTGCGCTACACCTCTTCTATGCATTTTAGCTGCTATACATAGTCTGATTTCACCCACATGAATAAATCTCAACATAAGCACCCTCCTCTTCTCTGTTTTGCATATATTTACAATGCTCAGTCCTCTGCCAGATCGTCCATGCAACTCATCATCTTCTTTGGTGGTTATACTGAGTTTGTTCGTCATCAGTGGCTTATCCTAAGATTCGCTGCCTTCTCTGGCAGTGCGACTCTTTGTCTTCTCTGTCACAGTCGAGATTTATTCTCTCTGTTGCAGTTACATACTTCAACACTTTTCCATCTGTCAATTGTCTCAATGATCAGTTTTCATTCCACTGGCATTTACCTCAATACTCTTCAGCTTATCTGGTGATCACCCCGAGATTATTCAAATTCTCTGGCCGATTTCATCACTACTTTCTGGAAATTACCGAGAGAACCTCAATGCGCTCACACCTTTGGCGCCTTTTCCCTTCCTGAGAAAAACTTCATAGTGGGCGTTATATTTTTTGACTAAGCCCCTTTCTTTCACGTGACCACTGGCTGTGACCTGGGGCCAAGCACTAGGGTGCTTCGCAATTTTGCATTTCACGATCTTATACTATGAGTTTCCTTGACTCTCCCAACTCAATAAATCTAAAATACTCCATATTTGATCAACGGTCTAGATCTTTCCCTTATGTCGACGACTATGTTCAAATCGCAATTTCACGTTTCACGATGCCTGACTGTGAGTTTCCTCGAAACTCCCAACTCACGAAACTCTGAGGTGGATCTTAGCAACATGCTAGCTCCTTCACCAATGTGACCATGGGTCAAGCATTCAAGCACTTCGTGAATTCGCATCTCGCGATGTCATAGTTTCGAGCACCTCCCTTCTTCTGATTCCTGAGCTCCCGACTTAAAACACCTGAGATCAACGATCTGATATTTCCTGTGACTCAATAGTCGTGATCACCTTCTGCATTTTGGGATTTCATGATTTCCTGTCTGACATGGTCCTCGCTGATGTGGTATGAAGTTGTCCTTTCTGACATGGAGCTCCTCTCGTGGCACATATTCTTTTCCTGGATTTGACGACCCAGATTAGTCCTCGATCCAATGACTGTGATCAACTCGTGACTTCATGTTTCAGGTGTTTGAATGTGATCCAACCATGACTCTTACAACTTTTGACTCCCTATTTTTTAAAACTTGCTCTAGATCAACGGCCCATAACCCTCTATGATCCAACGGTCTGGATCTTATCAGGACTTTGCATTTCGTGAATTTGGAGGACAACTCACCTTTGAATTCTCCAGCTCGCAAGTCAGTGAAATGATGATCTCTCACCATGTGTCCTCTAGATCCAAGGACCCAGATCATTTCATGAATTTTCATATTGCGATTTCCTACAACTCTCACCTTTGACCTCTCCAGCTCGCGAGTCAGAAAAATGTTGATCTCTCGCCATGTGTCCTCTGGATCCAACAACTGAGATCATTTCATGACTTTTCATATCGCGAGTTTGAGGATGGCTCTTGGCCATTATCCTATTCTCATTTATACTGGATCCAATGGTTGCTAGTCCTACGCACTCCGATCCGACAACTGATGTCTAATATCCTCCTCTTTGCACTCCTCTTATCTGGAATCTAATCTGATGACCATCGAGTATTCGGGATTGGTGATCCAACGACCATTGTAGCTCCTCCTCCTGAGCTTACGCATCCTCCTAACTTGGAAGAATTTATAAGTGTCAAAGGTTCTGCGACCTTTGATCCTTCTACGAGCCTTGATGTATGGACCTCGTCTACACTTCCCAAAACTGCTATCTCTTCTGAGCTTTCTTGTCTCTGCATATTGTTCTCTTATTCACCTGAGCTTATGCTGTTCTTGTTTTTTCATCGATGCACACTCTGATCTTTCTATCAATGACAAGCACACTCTGCCTGTAATCATGACATCGTCGCTATTGTTCTTGCCATCAATGACAAGCATACTCTGCCTGTAAATATGTCAAAAATTGTAACACAGATATTGAGTGGTTGCTCTCATTTGTCGGTTGTAGTCAATTAATGTAATGAATGATAAGTATATGTAGGATTTAATTCGATTTGATAGCTTAGGGTTGTAGGAGGGAAAACTCTAGAAAGCTCCCTCGTATGTATTGTATTGTATTATTATTCTCATTGTAACTAAGTTGTAGAGTTGTAGAGCAAGAGAGAGTGGAGAAGAACATAGATTGTAAAATTTGTATGAGTAGATAGTTGTTTCTATAGGACCCATGTACAGGTGCACTTGGATTAATATAAGAAATATTTGATCCAACTTCATGGTGTTATGAATTCTATTTACATCTATTGAATGGTATGTTTACAGTTAATTTTAGTGTCTATTATGAATTTCTTTCAATGTTGTGTATGTGTATGATTTCATGTTGAATATATGAAGTCTGTAAGAGGGAGAGTATGAGTTTTGATTGTTTCTCTTCCTGAGAATTCCTGCAAGGAGTGTAGTGAAGGTCCTTAAGGAGTGTGTTGACAAGTTTTGAGGTTTACCTCAAAAAATCTTAGGAGAGATACTGTTGTTTTCATACCACCAGAAGTGAAAGGATAACACAGAGTTGTGCAAGGTGTGCATAGGCAGGTTGAAGTCTTAGACTTTTCCAACCAAGTGAGTAGTTCAAGAGATACTATCGCAAGGAGTGTGAAGAGTTGGAGATTTCAGATAATCAGAGATTATCGTGGAAGCCGCAGGGAGTTCGTGCAAGAATCCCTTAAAACCTTGGAGTTTGCAGCAAGATTCAAGCTCATGAAGGATAGAGTCTTGGAAATATCAAAGGAAGGACGAGGATCAAAAGCACCTGGTGGAAACCAAGCTCAGAAATAAGAACGCCAAGTTATTTGGCTAGGAGTATTTGAGAACTTGAACGGACAGTTGAGTTTCTTAGAGGGAGGAATAACGATTTTCCATGGAATTTTGGATCCAGTGGATGAATGAAGAGGTTAAGACTAAGTGTATTTCAACACTCGCAAGATCAGGAGAGGTAGCAGCCGTTAGATCTGAATCAATGAGAGTCATTGGTTTGGGCACTTTGAATTTCGACAATTCAGAAGTCGAAAGTGTGGAGAAAGTTGTTTTCAGGAATTCCCGATACGCGAAGTCTCGACATGATTTGGACTGTCAAATCGTGGAAGGCTCAGAACCGTTGATATGTGGAAAAGAAGTCACGAGTTTGGACTTCGGGAGAAAGGAAAAGAGTCGCATCGCGAACTCATGAGTCACAAAATCCGAACGTGCTCAGAGGTGGACCCCAGGATGTGAATGGAGGTCATATGGTCGAAGAATAAGGGAGGAGTTAAGGATCCATTAGCCCTTTTCAGGGTTTCGAGAATCGAAGGAGTCAGGGGGACTCACAACAGGAATCATGAAGTGGCAAAATCTAAAACACCTTTTCGAGTCAAGTCAGTGGTCACACCGAGTGGTCATGTGGGGTGGAGGTTCGCACTTATTTCTTGTTCACGCAGGCGTAACTTCTAAGAAGGACCTGTGGATTTATTTGTGTTTAAGGTTCCAGTGGGAACTAAGAAGCCGTTTTGGCTTGAGGAAATAGAAATATCCAAAGACTGGGAGGTCAAGCAAAACCTGCTAGGGTAGGGGTGTTGCGTCAGGTGGTATCAGAGCTTAGCTTACAATCCTTGTTTTTTGTAAGAGAGAGGAGACATAAGGCAAGTTGTGATTTGAATTTTGCGTGGAACAAATTTAAACAATGCTGCCATGAAGACCTCAAGAGAGATCAATTCCCAATCCATCCGTGGAAAGGGAAATGAGAGAGATTCATGATCGATTGGATGTTATGGAGAAAACACGAAGATGGACAACTGATACTGGAGATATCAGTGAGTCTGAAAGCGAAAATGAAGACAGAGACGAAGAAGAAGTTGTAGCCGAAGATGCTATAGAGGAACGTCTATTCAAAGTTGTTGCAAGAATAGGGGCCAAAGCAAAAATGGACATCCCGATGCATGAAGGCAACTTATATGTTGAGGAGCTTCTAGATTGGTTTAGAGCTCTGGATAAATATTTGGATTATGAAGATATCGAAGAAGTTAAGAAAGTAAAACATGTTGTCTCTAGACTAAAAGGGCATACAACACTGCGGTGGGATGAACTGCAGGTTGATTGGCATTGCAAAGGAAAAAAATGAATCAAAATATGGGATAGGATGGTAGAAAATATGAAAGCCAAGTTTATACCCATATATTACCAAATTAATATTTTTCGAAGAATGCTAAATTTGAGACAGAAAGGGATGACAGTGAAGGAATACACTGAGGAATTTTACAGACTCAACATCAGGGCAAGTCGTCATGAGAGTGATGATGAAAAAGTCACCAGATACATGAATGGCTTGAGATATGAAATTCAATATGATATGATCATGGTGACAATCAGGAATGTAGAAGACATTCATCAAATTGCTTCCAAGGTAGAAATAAAATTGGCCCGAAAGCAAGGTCAAAGGGGCAGAGGTAGATTTCAGAGCAGAGGCAAAGAAATTGCCCAAGATAGAGTATAGAAGCCCAAGGATGAAGAGAAGAAACCTCATAAACACCCATAAAGGGGAGGAAGCTCACAAGGAGGACAATATTCTGATAGGAACACTTTTCCTCGAGCAAGAGGAAGAGAAAGAGGCAGAGGTGGTGAAATAAAGTGTTTTGTTTGTGGAAAGATTAGACACAAATATTTTGAATGTATTGATAGAAAAAGAGATGGAGGAGGTGATGCTCACATTTCATAAGTGCAAAGGCGAAATGTTGAGGCAGAATATGCATAAGGAGGAAGGTCCTTAATGATGAGGAAAATTGTCTTGAAGCCAGAGAAGGAGATAGAGAATCTAGTCCAAAGGAACAGT
Organism: Picea mariana; assembly: GCA_032191745.1. Classification (NCBI taxonomy): domain Eukaryota; kingdom Viridiplantae; phylum Streptophyta; class Pinopsida; order Pinales; family Pinaceae; genus Picea; species Picea mariana. The sequence goes on along the minus strand of JASDQU010013811.1, from coordinate 38,076 downwards.
TTGTTCATAACTGCTTGCAAGACCAAGGATAGGGTATGCAAGGTGATAGTGGACAGTGGAAGCATGGATAATATAGTATCCATATAAATGGTGGAGAATATGGAATTGGAAACAATTTCACATCCGAGCCCATACAAGGTTTCGTGGTCTAAAAAGGACATTAGGTAATAGTCACTAAACAATGTTTAATTGAATTTAAGATAGGGGGATATAGATATGAGATATTATGTGATGTTATTCCCATGGATGTTTGTCATATTTTTTTGGGGAGACCATGGAAATATGACCGGAATGTTATTCATGACAGAAGAAAAAACACATACACCTTGGAAAAGAATGGTAGGATGCATATGTTGCTGCCAATTGAAGACAAGAAGGTGAAAGAAGAAACAAACAATACTATACTTCTCATGAGTGGGAAGGAACTTCTGGATGAAGTTAAGAAAGATGAATAAATGCAGTTTTTTGTGGTGAGAAAACCTAGAGTCATCTTGACCAGTACTTCGATAGATGATCTACCTGAGGAAATTCACGAAATGATGGAAAATTTTGCTGATATAGTGGTGGACGATTTACCTTGTTCATTGTCGCCCATCAGAAGTATAAGCCATCACATTGACCTTATACCATAAGCGAGTTTACCAAACAAAGAAGTGTACAGACTGACGATGCAGGAGAATGAAGAAGTTAAGAAACAAATCCAGGATTTGATGGATAAAGGGTTGATTAGAGAAAGCTTGAGTCCATGCACTGTACCAACAATGTTAAGCCCAAATAAAGTTGGTGGATGGAGAATGTGTACAAACATGAGGGATATAAAAAAAATCACCATCGGGTATAGATTTCCTTTACCCAGGATGGATGACTTGATGGATTTCTTGAGTGGAGAAAAGTTTTTTTCAAAAATTGATTTGAAAAGCGGATATCATCAGATTAGAATGAGGGAAGGTGTTGAATGGAAGACAACATTCAAGATGAATGAAGGAATATATGAATGGATTGTCATGCCTTTTGGTTTGACAAATATGCCAAGTACTTTTATGAGATTAATGAAACAAGTCTTGAAGGATTTCATTGGAAAATTTGTAATTGTGTATCTCGATGATATATTGGTCTTCAGTAAGACTAAGGAAGAACATTTGAGACACCTAACTCTAGTGATGAGGAGGTTGTAGCAAGAGAAATTGCTGATAAATTTGAAGAAATCATCTTTCATGAAGAAAGAGCTTATTTATTTAGGTTTTGTGATCTCTTAGAATGAGTTGAAGATGGATCCTGAGAAGGTAAAAGAAATCAAAGAATGGTCGTCGCCAAGGAATATCTTTGAAGTCAGAAGCTTCCATGGATTAGCCAGTTTTTACAGGAAGTTCATCAGAAATTTTAGTGGAATTTTTGCATCAATGATGGACACAGTCAAGAAAAGACATAAATATTTTCATTGGACAGAGGAAGCAGAGAAAAGTTTCAAGTTGTTAAAGGAGAAGATAATCGAACAACCAGTTCTGGTTCTACCAGATTTCAGTAAGAAATTTCAAGTCAGATGTGACACAAGTGGATTTGCGATTGGAGAAGTCTTAAGTCAAGATAATAGACTAGTTGCATACTTCAGTGAGAATCTGAATGATGCCAAGTGGAATTATTCCACGTATGATAAAGAGTTTTATGAAGTCATACAAGCACTGAAGAAATGGAGGCACTAACTATTTCCGAAAGAGTTTGTTTTGTATAGTGACAACCATGCCTTGCAGTTTATAACCAGATAGGGGAAAATGAACCAAAAACATGCAAAATGGGTTGAATTTATGCAGAAATTTACTTTAGTTATAAATCACATTTATGTAACTGTTAATAAGGTTGTTGATGCATTGAGCAGGAAATGTTTGATTCTGCAGGATTTTCATGTGAAGACCTTAGGATTTGATAACCTTAAGGAAATGTATAGAGATGATTCAGATTTCAAGGACACTTATTAGGCATGTGAGAATCCTGTTCTGAGAGATAGAAGCCAATGGGTTGAATATTTGATCCAGGATGGATTATTATTCAAAGGAAATCAATTGTGTATCCCGAAGAATTCTATGAGAGAAAACCATTTAAAGGAAAAACATAGTGGGGGATTGGCTGGACATTTCCACCATGAAAAAACATTTGCACAATTGAACAGTTTGTATTATTGGCCAGGGATGAGGACCGATGCCAAGAATTTTGTGAACAGATGTAGAATTTTCCAGCACGCAAAGGGGAAAAGACAGAATACAAGCTTGTATCAACCATTTCCAGTACCAGAGAGGTCGTGGGATGTGATAAGCATGGATTTTTTGTTAGGACTGTCGAGGACATAGAGAGGTTGTGATTCCATATTCGTGGTAGTCGACAGATTCTAAAAAATGGCACATCTCATTCCATGTCAGAAAACTAGTGATGCAACACACATTGCTAACCTGTTTTTCAAAGAAGATGTTTGACTTTGTTGGCATGTTTTATAGACAGTGTGTGCTTTTCATTGATGGAAATATCAGAGTGTGAATCGATGGCAAAATAGGAACAACGTAAGCTAAGGAGGATTAGCGCAGAGTCGCATGCAGTACGTAGGTGTGCACCAGGGACGAGGTTAACTCATTGCCAAAGCTTAAGAGAGATAGCGTACTCAGGATCTCAGGTGGATCAAAGGTCGAGTCATTTGACACTTAGAAATTCTTCTAAGTAAGGAGGATACGTAAGCTCAGGCAGAGAAGAGACATTGATCGTTGGATCCCATTTAGAATTCCCGATGACCGTCAAATCTGAATCCAGATAGGAGAAGCGCAAAGATGGAGGACAGATATCTGGTGTTAGATCCAAGTGCAGGGTCCGACCATCGTTAGATCAGGAAGAACCTGCATGTTCTTTAAAGTGCAATATCGAAGCGGTGGTCCAACTCCATTTCGTAGTTTTGGCTATCAGGGTTTCAAGTACCGGAAGTTGGAGTGTCGAAATACTTTGCAACAAGAATGTCGAAATTGCGATATGAAAAATCATGATATGATCTGAGTCGTTGAATCAAGATCATATCTGGACCATCAAATCATAGGATACATGGTGAAAGATCGTCATGTCACTAACTGGAAATTCAAAGGAATGGGGTTCCCTAACCTCTCAAATTCGCGATATGCGAAATCACAAAACTATCTTAGCCGTCAGATCGAGGTTTTTTCTGGACCGTTGATCCAGCTCCATCTCAGAGTCTCGCCTATCATGACTTGGAGTGACGAGAACCTCCATCTAAGGAACAACGAGATGCGAGATTGCGAAAAGATTAGGACTGTCAGATCACCAAGAACATGGATCATTGATCTGAGCTCCATCTCGGAGCTTCGCCTATCGCGACTTGGAGTGACGAGAACCTCCATCACAGGAATCGTGAGATGCGAACTCATGATAAGATCTCGACTATCAATACACCAAGATTCTGGACCGTTGATCTGACTCCATTTCAGAGTTTTGCGAATCGCGACTTGGAAAGTCGAGAAACTTCACAACGGAATTAACGAAAAGGCGAAATGCGAAATCATGAAAAGCACATTATGAACAAGCGCTTGGTCATGGCCATGGTCATATAAAGGAAGGAGCTAGTGCAGAAAAGCTTCGTTTCAGAGTTTCGGAGATCATGACATGGAGACTCAAGATGTCTCATCACAGAATCGTCGAATTGCGAAAGTGCGAAATAGGGAAATAACACAAGAACCCATCAGAGTTAATCCAATGATGGAGGTCAACATGAGCACGATCAGAGGGATAATGTTGAACTTCACAGTGTAACTACTAGAAACCATTGATGGTTTCTACCAGAGGAGGTGAAGATACTTCTATGTGATTTCCAGAGGAGCTGAAGAGTTACAAGGAATCTTCCAGTGGAATGAAGATGATTCATGGAGGAAATTGATAGCTGGATGAGGGTTGGAGCTCGTAACTGAAACAAAAAGGATGAGATCGACTGTAACAGAGAAGACGAAGAGTCTCAATTGCTAGAGAGAAAAAGGAATCTCGGCATAAAACCTAGTGATGATAGACACAAGGGTTGAACTACCAGAGAAGCTGAAGAGTCGTGATGATGATCAGGCAGAGCACTTGAGACGTGGAGGAAATTGGCACGGTGTGAGTATGCAGAGGAATGGTGAATATTGCATGCACAAGGTGCACAGAAGATTTATATACATGGAACAGAGAAGAGATGCGATTGTTGTTGCTGTTGGATTTGTTGTGGATGTTGTTATTGAAGGTGATTCATGCTTGAAGAAGGAGCAGAGTGCAGCAGCTGAATAGAACAGAAGAAGAACTGTGCAGTGAATGGACATGGCGCACAGAGCATAAAAAGTATAAGAACAGAATGGGCAGCGGTTGCATGCTGGAAGACAGTGAGGAAGTCTGAGTAGCAAAATCTTGCAGAACAATGATGAGACTGGTAA